>JAVTVY010020763.1:0-71501 GCA_036873755.1 Hanleya hanleyi
GACATGATGATATTGTTAGTTGGTTTTACCGTATCCGACACATGCGGTCGACAATTGATAGACTCACTGCAACTGTTCCGTTTTCCACCCGCACCCGGAGTAAACGAGGTTTACTGGACTTTGTCGGCCATGCTGCTTCGTTCGCTTTTGGATTGGCGACTTCCGCAGATATCACCCGCGTACGTCAGCTAATCGCTGCAACAAGGTCAACGACTCAGTCCATTATTCATTATTCTAACACTCTGGCGACTCAGGTTAACAAGGCATTCCAGGAGATTTCACTTTCCCGTGATCAGTTGAATCGTCTCTCTGGCACTGTTGCTAACGTTACAAAGCATCTTACCATCCTGGATGATGCGGTCAACCGTGCTTCTGTGGATAGGCAACACCTGACATTGTTGTTACAGTTTAGTCACGTGGTTGATGCTCTTGAGCTAACATTGCAGTCGTTTTCTGATGCTCACTCTCAGTATCAGCATCACGTCGCTTCCCTGGAATTAGGCGATTTGACAGAAGATTTGTTTCCACCTACCCAGCTCCAGAAGCTGCGAGACTATCTTCCGGTTGGTGTCCGTCTTGTATCCTCGTACCATTGGTACTATCGCCACATCTTGGTTCATCCGATCTGGAATGCATATACTCTTACTTATGTGGCCACACTGCCATTAATCGATGACGGTGCATATGTCGAGTATGGGTTGCAGTCTTGGGCCATGCCGATCCAGGCTCCTGAACATTATTTGCAAGTTGTTTTTCCTGTTGATCATATTGGTCTCGATACTAAGACTGGTTGGTATTTTGTGCCCAGCAGATGTTCCGGACAATCTCCTCGCGTGTGTTATGGTAATGTCCAGTTGCAGAAGAATCACATTCCATGTATCATGAGTCTCTTAACGAACAGCTCAAACCCTGCATGTATGATTCGTCTTATCAGATCTAACGATACTTCCAGCAAGCTGTTTGAACTTTCTACTGGTGAATTTGTATTACAAACTTTTGGAGAACGTATCTCTGAGCATTGTGCTGGCCAGCGAACCATTTCTCATTTTTTGGAATATGGTTTATTTTGCTCAGTCCAGGTAATTGTACTTTTTCTGGTGTAGATTGGAAGGTGAAGCGTGTCGCTACGACTTCGCACCATTATTTCTTCCTGACCGCTACCGTTGAGCTCCCTACAATATCTATTCCCCACCTCCTTAACGTTACACGGATTGTCAATCACTTGCGTGTCACACCATGGCATGCCTTATCCAAGGTAAGTTCAGTTCCCCTTCGTCCATTAGATGACATTGACACATTGACGAATGACGTTTCTTTCTCGGACGTTTTGACATATATTTCTTTTGGTGTTATTGTGTGTGCCGGCTTTGTTGTATTTTTCTATTTTTGTTGTTTCCGGAAGCGCTTGTATCATCGTTTTTTCACCTGTTGTAATCCTTTGTGTACTAGCCCAGTACCTACTGATGTACCCGAGTGTGTTGAATTACAGGAGGTGGCGGCGACTAATGTCCGGCCGTCATGCTCCACTACCGTTTTTCCATCTTTGTATCCTCCATTGTAATTTGTTGATATATAGCTCCATTTTTGTTGTTTTTGTTTTTGTTTTTGTTTTTGTTTTTCTTTCTACTTCTTTTGTCACTGGACTGGCAGGATGCATACTGTCTGTTCCTAAAGGAGGGAGATGTGTTGGTTTTCCCTTTTGTCTGGTCTGATCAACCAGCTAAGGGGTACAACACATCTGGCTTCTTTGCCCTTTCATCTTTTTCTGGACATTTATTTTCTTGTATATTCTTATTGTAGTTGTATGGTACTTTACAAGGTATCATTCAACTTAGAATGGTGGAGATATGTAAGATATCAGCATCTTATGATAATTGGTTTTCTACAAGTTATTCAGATATAAGCATCTTATGATAATTAGTTTTCTACAAGTTATTGATGGAATATTAAATATTGCATAGTCTTGATGTCATATATGATGCCTGCCTGTATGGGTTTATAACGTTGCATATTATAGCTATGGCGGGTCGTAATACCCCGGTAAATGTTTTGATTTGTTTGACACTCCAGTGTCCTATTTGCATCGTTAATAATATGGAGGAATGTTTTTGACCCAATTCACAAATCTGTGTTTCCCAGTTCTCATCATTTAACATGCTGTGAGTGTACTTGATACTCCCGTAACGTTTTCTTTTGTGTTTACGAAATTGCATGTTCATGATTTGAAATGTCCAAACAGTACTGAAAAATATGTTGTTGTATCGGTCAGTCGATGGTATAAATATACAGCCTGATTTACCTAGAGCAGACAATTTTGGAACTCCGTCTCGAGGAAATGTATCAGAAACTTTAGGTCTAAATTTAACGTTTAGGGGCTGTCTTTGTTTGTCATTTGGCCATCGTCTGTACCACCTTTGATGTCAGAAGTCTGGAATAAAATCTTCAACTTCGTAACAACTTGATGACGACTTTCTTGATGGAATTTCTTGAGGCAAAAGATACAGGGCTATGAACTTCTTTCAGACTGCTGTAAAGACCCAGCAGCGAACTCGCAAGCTAGTTCTGGGTACATGTAAAGTTGCCCGGTCGCCCTAACCAAGCCAGGCTATCATCTTACCGGCACGAAAGCCCGGGTTAGAACTATAATATCAACATCTTGACGACCAAAAAGTTTACAGCGTGTGTGTGTATGTGTGTGTGTGTGTGTGTATCTGTGTGTGAACGTATGCGTGCATGTGCGTATGCGTGTATGTGTGTATGCGTCTGTGTGTATGCGTCTGTGTGTGTGTGTGCTTGTGTGTGTAGGCGTGTGTGTGTGTGTGTGCGTGCATGTGCGTGTGTATGTGTATGTGTATGTAAGCCTCTGTGTGTGTGTAAGTGTGTGCTTGCGAGTGTGTTTACGCGTGTGTGTATATGCGTGTGTGCGCATACACACAGACGCATACACACAGACGCAATGTACACATTCACACATGCATACATATATACAAACACACACAAACACAGACTCATACACACATTTGCATACACACACACACGCTCGCATACACAGACGCATACACACACTTGCATACACGCACGCACGCATACACACACACGCATACACACATGCATACACACACACACACACACGCACACACAGACGCATGCACACATGCATACACAGACACACACACGCACACACACACATACACACAGACACAAACGCATGCACACAGGTGCATACACACACATACATGCTGCACACACACACATTCACACACACGCGTACACGCAAGCATACACCCACACAAACCCACACATGCATACACACACGCATACATTCACGTACACACACACGCACACGCACATACACGCACACACACACACACACACACACACAGACGCATACACACATGCATACACACACAATATGACTATTCACATGCAGGACATGAGAGCTTCTGGGCATGGACCTGATAGAAGTCCGGAATGGTGGAACATTCGTAAACATCCGGGCACTTTTACATCCGGGGACTTTTACATCCGGGTACATCCGGGTTCTTGTACATCCGGGCTCTTGTCAATGACGTCCGCGCCTACATCCGGGTACTTCTATCCGGGTCCTTCAGCTGTGTGTTCCATACGGGTACATCGGGGTTTACACCTGAACAGCCGGATAGTTACGGAGGTGACCGAAGAGACACGGAGGTGACCGAAGATGTCACGGAGGTACCCGAAGAGACACGGAGGTTACCGAAGATGTCACGGAGGTCACCGAAGAGACACGGAGGTGACCGAAGATGTCACGGAGGTCACCGAAGAGACACGGAGGTGCCCGAAGAATCACGGACGTCACCGAAAAGACACGGAGGTGACCGAAGAGACACGGAGGTTGCCGAAAAGACACGGAGGTTACCGAAGAGACACGGAGGTGCCCGAATAGTCACGGACGTCACCGAAAAGACACGGAATGCCTGGCCGTTTCATCAGACACTCTGTCAACCACCAAGATGTTCACTTGTACTACGTGCTCGAAATCATTCACTCGTCTGCACGACTTGCGCCGCCATGAGGCTACCAAGCACGCCGGAACCGCCCGGTATAACTGTACGATATGTACACTATCGTTTCAGCGCCCGGATCATTTACAGCGCCATGAACGTTCAGTTCATGGGCCACCCAAGCGTCCATGCGAAGAATGTGGTCAACTCTTTAAACAACCCAGTCAGTTAAGACGGCATGAGCGTTTGATTCATGGTCCGTCACCACAGCATGAGGGACAACTTTCCACTAAAGAGGCACCCAGGAGGGACAAACCCACTGAAAATGAACCTGAGGAGACGAATGCCACTGGTGATGCGATCACGGAGAGCCCGCCTATACACACAGTTCAGAAGAGCCTAGATATCCAGCTGGTCCCTAACATTACTGTTCCCAGTCATACGCCTGACAACAACGAACATTTTCTGGAAGATGCGGTGGATGTTCCCAGCGATCTCTTACAGGACGCCCATCCAGTGAGTGACATCTATCGGCGCCATTGGCTCATGATACGGCACTGTTTCCTCCGTCATCGCCCTATTCAAGATATCTACAATTTCCGGCTGACTGGCCTCACCCGTCTACGCAACTACGTGGAAGCCATCTTCAATGACCGAGCTACGTCCTTCAACTTGAATCTGGCGTTTGGCTATGTGCTGCAGCATAAGGAGACAGATCAAGTCCGATACTTTTACCCGAGCAGTACCATCCGGGTATTTGACCAATCGTTTACCATCATTAACCGGCCGTCGCTAGAGCCCGTGCTGGACCAAGTGGACCAATTGGATGTCTTGGAATGGGCCTATCAACAGCGCCCCAACACAAAGTGGGTCGTAGAGAGGGTCACCAATGTTACGTTCTTCGTGACAAAATTACGGAATCTTCCCATCGGATGAATGTATTCACTCATGCACTGATAGATACTCAGAATGCACAAACAACTATCTGAGGATATGTGGCCTCAACGGTATCCTGGCCTGCCCGACGATGATTAGAATAAACGGTTCAGAGCGAACATGGCGGAACATTGAACTTTCTGAAATGGAGACTTCTGATTGGACAAGAATACATCTAACGGACAGGAACGAATATGACAAATGCAAATGGTGGCCTCTGATTGGACAAGAGTCTTCTTGAATTGTGAATATACCCAACGAGGCTCCCACAGCGTGGGTATGATGTAACATTGGGGAGAATAAACTATATGAAAAAACTTCTTGTTGTTGTTCTCTCATGGTTCATCCTTGTTGTTGTTGTTGTACTCTCTCCGGTCTGTTAAGGTGTAACGACGGACGTCACTGCATTTCGAAGAATGAGTGACAATTCCATGGAATATCTAGAAAATCAGAGCTTCTGAGCTATTTCACCAGGGCGTTGAATCATTGAGCTTGGTGTTGGCGGGCGTTGCTACAAGATGACACCTCACACGACGCATTCGGACCAAGGATGGTCCATCTCTACACCAAATACCTTCCTTCACTGCCCCAAAATACCCGCTTTCGCTATTACTCGTACTGATGACGTCACCAATGACGTCACAGATGCTGCGGACATGCCTCAAATCGGGATGTACCTCCCCGAGAGCTACAACATGACACCTCCCACGACGCATTCGGACCAAGTATGGTCCATCTCTACCTCAAATACCTTAATTCACTGCCCCAATATGCCCACTTTCGCTACTACTCGTACTGATGACGTCACCGATGACGTCACAGATGACGCGGACATCCCTCAAATCGGGATGTACACCCCGAGAGCTACAACATTATACTTCCCTAGACACATTCGGACCAAAGATGGTCCCTCTCTATCCCAAATACCTTCCTGTACTGCCCTAAAATGGCCACTTTCGCTACTACTCGTACTGATGACGTCACCTATGACGTCACAGGTGACGCGGACATCCCTCAAATCGGGATGTACACCCCGAAAGCTACAAGATGACACTTCCCTAGACACATTCGGACCAAAGATGGTCCCTCTCTACCCCAAATACCTTCCTTCACTGCCCCAAAATGCCCACTTTCGCTACTACTCGTACTGATGACGTCACCGATGTGCGACGTGGGCAGCCTTCAAATCGGGGTCTACACCCCGAGAGCTACAAGATGACACCTTCCAGGACGCATTCGGACCAAGGATGGTCCATCTCGACCCCAAATACCTTCCTGTACTGCCCCAAAATGGCCACTTTACTTACTACAACCAACTGCGCATGCGCAGATTGACGCGACTTGCACTTACAAACACAGCATTCTGACTCTAACCCACACAAGCTTCACTTTGACACCTTCCACGACCCATTCAGACCCATAGCGGTCCATCTCTGCCCCAAACACACACCAACATACCACCCAAAATGCCCGCTTTCTATACTACGGCCAGACTGCGCATGCGCAGACTATTGAAAACGGACGAATCATTAGTCCAATCGGATGCTCCTCCACGAGAGCTTCAAAATAAGATCACATACGACATCATAGGATCAATAGGGGCTCACCTAGACCCCAAAACGTCCACCCCATATGGGCCTATACCCCAATAGCCATGCAGTATAGGCCTATGGGCCTACCCAGGCCTCGGTGAACTTTTCCAAAAATTTCACCGTTTCGCTCCGGGACCCTTCCCATCGTGTTCTAAATGACGAGACGTGAAAAACAAATCCAAGCAACCCATATCACAATGAACGTGTGTGAATTTCCCAGGTTGAACCTATACCCCCATATAGCCAGCCTATTGGCCTATATACAGGCCTACCCGGTACTTTTCCCCAAAATTTTACCGATTCGCTCCGGGGCCCTTCCCATTGTCATTTTCTTGGCGAGACGAGAAAAACGAGACCCCACAAGCCATAGTAAAGCGCACAAAAAATTTTGACCATCCCCATACCCCATACAGGCATTTTCCCGTATACTGTATAATACAGACCCCTTTTATCACTGATCATATTTCTTCAAAAATTTTGCTTTTATCTAAGGAAAAGTGGGTGAAACTTATTTTATTTCATATCAAATTATTATTTACTAATTTATCATGCAGTTTTTGCGAAGAAAAAACAAAAATAAAAAAAATCGACGATTTTGACTGAAAATCGTCCAAAAATGCTCTTTTTGAAAATGACGTCACAGTGACGTCATCATGGAGGCCATCTTGGATTTTTTTACATTTTCTGGTAGAGCTTGACCCAAAGATATAGTGTGGTAAGTTTCAGCCCTCTAGCCTTAGCGATAGCGAAAATATATAGGGGGGGGGGCACTTTCCGCCCCCCCCCCCAGGCTGCGATACACCCCAAATCGCCCAGGCCAGATAGGGTTAAGTTATATCCCATCAACACTTAGGTAAGGTGAATTATCAAACTGCCCCAATAAAACATGTTGAGGTGCTCCATATGTGTACCTGCATTAAGGGCTTTGCATACCAGAGCAAAGTGAACTGAAAATTTTGATATAGTGATGTCATCATTGCTAAATATCTCCTAAATGGCTAACAGCATGTGGATGAAACTTTCGCACATGACAGTTTAGTTTGTATTGGTTATTTCAACGCAAGGAGAAGTGAAATTGATGCACATTTCACACAGACATAGCTCTTGCAACTTACCGTTTAGCAGTGTCAAGATGTAGAGTTACACTGTAGGCACAGGAAATTGGGAAATCTCGTGCAACTTCTCTTCAATGACACACAACACCAAACAACAGAGAAAAATGGGAGGGGGCATAAGGAAAGGCAGAAAATCGGAAAACTGCAGACAGGAAATGAGCAGTTTTGGCTGCCATGGTGGCTTGCTCTTTAACTTTCCGCTTGGCATTATGGGACGTTCATGGTGCACGTTACAAATGACTGCGTTGTTTACAAAATTAGAAATGACATAAGATAAATATTATGACCTTACGGGTATTGACAACTAAACAGACGGCTAGATTGTTACTTATATTAGCTAAAATACTTCCTGTAAACGGAACAACAGTGGATTCCATGCTCAAATATTCTACTCTGACAACGAGAAATTTCACACCAACTTCCCAAAAGTCCCGCCTTCTCCAGGCAAAGTACATTGTGTATAGACCTACGCCAGAATTTCAAATATGATTTACTGTTACAAACAATAATCAGTGATGATATATCCTGCCTTATGTTTCTTGATCAGTAATCATAATTAAAAATGCATCATATGTTAGCTGATAAATCGCGTTGAATTATGGAACTATTTTTTCTGTATAGCGAAGCACTCACATTTAACATGAATGAGCCATCGGCGCGATGCTTTCGATGGATCTGCAAGTGAACCTACATGTCCCCAGTTCCCAAGTCCGGTTGACACTTTTATCAGCTATCTGAAATATAACCCAATCTTCATTGTTGATTGCACAACACCTTTCCGTAACTTATTATATATCAATTTTCACAATGGTCCCACCCTCCCACTTTACAGAAGGTCCATTTGTTTTTTGTACACTTCAATGTCTTGGAAATGAGGGACATGGAGGTTCTACCTATCTACTTCACTCTTCTTCTTTGGAGATAAATTCCAGTACATTTCCTCTTGTTTTCGAGAACTGGATGTATGTTTTATCCAACAACTTGGGCTTTAAAGGTTATGTATTGTAATTTAACGTCTCAGATATCGTAGTTTTGATGGACTACCCGTCGTCATCATCATTTTGTATGCCAAACCATTTTGGAATGACTGTTCACGTTGTAGAAAGCGATGCATGGATGGCCAATGTTCATGATGTGAACAACAACAACGCGCCATGTGCTCCATTCTTATGTAAAGTGGGGGAGTGGTGTAACAGTCAGTCATCTGGTAACCTTTAAAATTAACCCCCAAGTTGAACAACCTCATGTAGTCTGCTTGTATGCATAATGTTATCCTAACCCAAGGCTTAAATTTTCCTTGTGAATATTCAACACAATTGAAAAAAAAGGTCCCCAAGAAAATGGCATTGCAAATTTTCAATTTGTACTCATTTCCTGTCTGCAGTTTTCCGATTTTCTGCCTTTCCTTATGCCCCCTCCCATTTTTCTCTGTTGTTTGGTGTTGTGTGTCATTGAAGAGAAGTTGCACGAGATTTCCCAATTTCCTGTGCCTACAGTGTAACTCTACATCTTGACACTGCTAAACGGTAAGTTGCAAGAGCTATGTCTGTGTGAAATGTGCATCAATTTCACTTCTCCTTGCGTTGAAATAACCAATACAAACTAAACTGTCATGTGCGAAATTTTCATCCACATGCTGTTAGCCATTTAGGAGATATTTAGCAATGATGACACCACTATATCAAAATTTTCAGTTCACATTGCTCTGGTATGCAAAGACCTTAAAACAACAATGACAGAGAAGATTTCCAATTGGGATTGCCCAGTAAAATGTCAGTTAACCAGATGTATTGGTTTGGTGGATGTAGTTAAAGGGTATGTAAACGATATGTACATGTCTGTCGCGACACTAACACTTGGTGAAGTATTTATTTCGCTAAAGCAAGCGTTGTTATTGCTACCGCAGCGAGAAAGTGGAAAAGTAACCGAGAACGCTTTGTTAAATAATTGACAATTTTACTCTCAACTCTCAGTGAAACAAGTTTATTCACGGTTACACTAGTAACAATGATATCGCGCAGTGCTGAACAGGCTGGCTGTTCCCGTTTGACCTGAAATACAAGCGTATAATCCGCCCTTCAATATTCAGCTGTTATAGATAGATAGAGTCCCCGACAATATCGCCAGCACTATGCCCAGCATAAATGGAAAGTGGGGAACCCTCAGTTTCTCCAGATAGATCAATACCCGCGGGTCGGTCCGTATTGGCACGAAAAAAAAAATACATGAAACCATGAGAAGTAAGACTTATAGTAATGTAACGGTTAACCGTTTGTATAGAGAACAGTTTGAATCCGCAGGGTGATATGAATGGAATGTGGCGAACGACCTTGCCACGTATCTTCCGTGGCGAACAAGGCAGTGTATGGAAATGGATTCCACCGTATTTCTCGCTTACCAGAGCAAGATAGGAGTCGCAGTTTACGTGAAATATTCTCTACGGGTTCTAGATTGGGATGCCATTCTAGTTTATGGACTATGAACTGTAATTTCGCTGTGAGAGACGATAATTCATTGTGGGCGAAACGTCTCCGTTCGTGAGGAAGCCTCCTGTGAGGACTTTTTGGGTGTGGAGAGTGCACACCCTATTTAAGCTCGTGCAGACATTCCAACCGTGTTCAGACCAGAAAGACAGCTCTAGAGGAAGCAGGCGCAGGTACAGCCTGAATTGTTGATTTTGGCACACTTTGCGGCCAGGACGCAAATGTAATTGTTTTGGCCTGGGAGTCTAAAAGATTGTAGATCCTGTAGCGAGTACAACCTGTGAAAGACACGGAAAACCAATGCGAATTTGTCGGCTAGCATTTTCAGTGTGGGAACGTGTTTGTGCGGTGTACTATAGTCTAGTACAACCTGTGAAAAACACACAGTACCAATGCGAATTTGCCGGCTTGCATTTTCAGTGTGGAAACGTGTTTGCGCGGTGTACTATAGTATAGGGAACATGACACAGTGGGAAAACCGACTGGCGTGTTTATTATAGGCTGGGGGTATTCTATAAGACTGTAACATGACATGTATTGCCGCGTAGCACATTCCGGTAATTAACATGATCAGACATCAGTATAGAATAAGGATATAGGTCAGTACCAGTAGATTGATGATTTCGACACGGTATTACTGAGCTACCCGCAGCACTGGGACTTAAGCCGTATTATTTATGTGTCGATGTCATCGGTCGTGAAGCGGTATATGACGATAACTAGGGATTCTCTCCACCCTCAGAAAATATATGCAACTGTACTATGAATACGGGGATAATAGAGCCAAACCCTCCCACCGTTATTCGACGGCGTATCGTGCAACCCGCCGACGGTCGTATAGACGCTATACGTGGGCGATAAAGAGCACAGATATTACGGCCAGTACAGCAAAGGCAAGATACAGTACAGGCGGGCTTCGTTTTACCGGTGTAAAAGAGAGCACAGATATTACAGCCAGTACAGCAACGACAAGATACAAGTTACAGACAGTACAGAAAAGACAAGGCACAGCACAGACAGACTTCTTCTCCCGAGAAACGTCGATAAACCGTGAAATCTACAGACCTGCGACAGGGTCGCAAAAGGTCGCAAAAGGTCGCAGAGGCTTGCGATCGGGTCGCAGAGGGTCGCAGAGGGTCGCCATCGACAGTCTACATGCAGAAATGGTGCTATAACGGTACCAGATGAAATAATAGCACACTATTTACCCAAGTAGTTGTCCTGACGGCCACGGATGGTGAGATGTACGTGGTTCTTACCTAAGGGGTCGTCGTGAGGTTGTGCAGTCACAGGCCGTGCCTATAGACGGGTCGCAGCAGCCGGAAGGGTTGAGACGCCGTGCTATACCTACCTGTGCGGGAAGCAGACTGGTGAGCTGACAAGTTAGGGTCAGGCTCCGACGACTTGGGGGTGAAGAAGACGACGGGCTGCCACATCCGTGGAGAGGCTCCAACCACTGGGGGTATATATTGAGAGAGCGTTACAGCCGTAACGTTCCGACGACTTGGGGTGAAGAAGACGGGCTGCCACATATGGAGAGAGCGTTACATCCGTAACGTTCTAACGACGGAAGAGAAGGGCCAGCAGCCAGGCCGCCCTTATACCCAGAAGAGAAGGGCCAGCAACCCGGCCGCCCTTATCGCGCCCCCCACGCCAATTTAAAGCACTACATATAACTGTAAAATTATATGCACACACTCTGATATTATTTGTATATAATATTAAGCTTATATGGACACACTCTTATATTATTGGTATATAACATCAAGCTTCTATGCACACGCTTCCTTATATTACGTGCATATGACATCAAGTTTATTTGCATACACTCTCCTAGTGTCTGTACATATATGTAAATATCATTCCACTGCATAACGTTACATCTCCTTAGACATTCTGTCTAAGCCACGCGGTATAACGTTACATCTCCTTAGACATTCTGTCTAAGCCACGCGGTTCTACGCTATTATCTGTAATCGCGTATACTATTTGTGCAGAATATACCATAATAGACCTTTACATCAGCGTCAGTCATCCTTGTAGGGTTGTGATCATCTCTTCGATCCCCGGATCTTTACTAGTGAAGGGGCTAACTACGGTGACGGCCAGAATGCCAGTGGGCAATCCCGGTTATTGATTCGTTTTCTCGTAGACACCACGACTGGTCCTGCTCGTACACGTTACACGTAGAAAACTGGTGGCAGCGGTGGGATCTGGCCTGATCTACAACAGAAGAGAACAACTGACTACTAGAGATGACCGATATCGATGTGCCGACAACACCATTAACCATGAGTTTCCAAGCGACACCACTGAGACGTCCGGACATGGCGGGTATACGGGCTATCCTGCAGAGAAGGGAGCGATCGACGATGGGGTCACCTGTTTCAGCGACTTTAGCGACGACAGAAGACGTGAGACCGGTGGGAGCACCGTCTGAGCTGTCGACGCCCGCCATCGTCGAGACTGAGACTTCGTCGACCCTCCGAGTGCTACTAGAGGGCCTCAAAAGCTTACAGGCAGAGATGCAGACGATGCGGGCGACCTTCAATCAGACGACGATGGGAGCCCCAGTGCACACGCCCACGCCCAGTGTCGAAGAGGAGAGTACTGCCAGAACCCCCATAGACCAGCCTGTACGGGAACAGACGATTTGCGACCGGGTCGCAGAAGGTCGCGACCGGGTCGCAGAAGCTGGCGACCGGGTCGCAGAGGGTCGCAACCGGGTCGCGGAAGGGCGCCATTTAGCGGCTGATATCAGTGGGGGAGCCACAGTCACGACCATCCCTGTTTCCCGTAAGATGTGGGTTAAGGCTTCGACCTATGATGGGGATACGCCCTGGAGAGATCACCTGGTACATTTTGAGCATTGCGCAGCCTTGAACCGGTGGACGCCGGAGGAGAAGGGACAGCACTTGGCCGTATCCCTGCGGGGACCAGCACAACAGGTTCTCTCCAGTCTGAAGATGAAACCAGGGGAAGCAAATTTCATCTGCCTACGTGATGCCTTGGAGAGACGCTTCGCTCCGCCTAACCAAACAGAGCTGTATAAATCCAAGCTGAAGTCAAGGCGACGACAGAGGGAAGAAGGTCTACCCGAACTGGGCCAAGCTCTGGTGAGACTCAGCCAGATGGCCTACCCAGACGCCGGTGATGAGGTCCAAGACACCCTGGCCCGTGACCAATTCTTTGAGGCAATTGGAGAAGACTTACGGTTCAAAGTCTGGCAGTGCCGCCCGAAGTCCTTAGACGAGGCTGTACATGCAGCAGTGGAAGTAGAGGCCTTCCAAGACGCCCAGCGGCGACGTCCTGATCCCACGGCAAGGGCCGCTGCAGGGGAGGACATACCGGCTGAAGTTCCAGAAGATGATGAGGACGAGGAGGCCCGACTTCGAGCAGAGATTGCCACCCTGATGGAAGAATTTAAGAGGCGCTTCCCAGGACGGGGACGCTCGAGTTCAAGGCGGGGGCAGAGGACGAGACGACAACCACGCCGGGGATGCTGGAGGTGCGGAGAAGACGGCCATTTTAGGGCGGCGTGCCCTAGACGTTCACCCTCTCCGCCCCCGAGACGATCGTCCGGGTCCGGGAACCCACCAAAGCCCCAGGGGCCGAAGCCTGCGCTTCATAATCAGGGAGAAGCAGGGATATACCTACCCGCGTCTATCGGGCCGGTGAAGGTGATGTGCTGTGTGGACTCCGGAGCATCTATCTCCTTGATCAGCCGCCGGATATGGGAACAGCTTGACCCAGATGTGAAACCAGTCCTTCGAGACTCCCGGTACCAGTCCATCAAGGTAGCTGACGGTTCCCATATGCCTTTACTCGGAGAGGGAGACTTCAGGATATCGATCCGAGGGACGGTGTGGAAGCACACGCTGGTTGTGGGAGACTTGTCCATCGCCGCCATCCTGAGGTACGACTTCCTGTATCGCCACGACTGTATACTTGACACAAGAGGCCATCGATTGAAGCTGGGAGGCAAGTACCTGCAATGCGAGGTTGTAGGAAGTTTCGATTGTTATCGTTTGGGCCTGGCTGAGACCATCACCATACCGCCTACAACCCAGATGCTTGCCCCGGCCAGGGTGGAAGACGCACCGCCGGGGGAGATTGGACTAGTAAAGGGGGAAGCCCGACCCCTCCAACTGAGCATGCAGCCCAGTGGACCTGATGTCGTGGGGCGGCTCTGCTAGCCGCCCATGTAATTCTGTGAAGGAAACCTATTGGATCTAATGTCGTGGTGGCCCGGCTAGACCGCCGGAGGGCGGCCACCTGGTAATTTCGCCGGCCCTGATGGCCAGTAATTGGCGAGGATTGTTTAATTGTTTAGATTGATTCGAACTGTACAACTGGAACTGTAGAACTACCCTCTAATGTGGAACCGGAACGACCATGACGAGGACGTCATGACTTTGAAAGGCGGGGGCAGTGTAACGGTTAACCGTTTGCGTAGAGAACAGTTTGAATCCGCAGGGTGATATGAATGGAATGTGGCGAACGACCTTGCCACGTATCTTCCGTGGCGAACAAGGCAGTGTATGGAAATGGATTCCACTGTATTTCTCGCTTACCAGAGCAAGATAGGAGTCGCCGTTTACGTGAAATATTCTCTACGGGTTCTAGATTGGGATGCCATTCTAGTTTATGGACTATGAACTGTAATTTCGCTGTGAGAGACGATGATTCATTGTGGGCGAAACGTCTCCGTTCGTGAGGAAGCCTCCTGTGAGGACTTTTTGGGTGTGGAGAGTGCACACCCTATTTAAGCTCGTGCAGACATTCCAACCGTGTTCAGACCAGAAAGACAGCTCTAGAGGAAGCACGCTCAGGTACAGCCTGAATTGTTGATTTTGGCACACTTTGCGGCCAGGACGCAAATGTAATTGTTTTGGCCTGGGAGTCTAAAAGATTGTAGATCCTGTAGCGAGTACAACCTGTGAAAGACACGGAAAACCAATGCGAATTTGTCGGCTAGCATTTTCAGTGTGGGAACGTGTTTGTGCGGTGTACTATAGTCTAGTACAACCTGTGAAAAACACACAGTACCAATGCGAATTTGCCGGCTTGCATTTTCAGTGTGGAAACGTGCTTGCGCGGTGTACTATAGTATAGGGAACATGACAGAGTGGGAAAACCGACTGGCGTGTTTATTATAGGCTGGGGGTATTCTATAAGACAGTAACATGACATGTATTGCCGCGTAGCACATTCCGGTAATTAACATGATCAGACATCAGTATAGAATAAGGATATAGGTCAGTACCAGTAGATTGATGATTTCGACACGGTATTACTGAGCTACCCGCAGCACTGGGACTTAAGCCGTATTATTTATGTGTCGATGTCATCGATCGTGAAGCGGTATATGACGATAACTAGGGATTCCCTCCACCCTCAGAAAATATATGCAACTGTACTATAAATACGGGGATAATAGAGCCAAACCCTCCCACCGTTATTCGACGGCGTATCGTGCAACCCGCAGACGGTCGTATAGACGCTATACGTGGGCGATAAAGAGCACAGATATTACGGCCAGTACAGCAAAGGCAAGATACAGTACAGGCGGGTTTCGTTTTACAGGTGTAAAAGAGAGCACAGATATTACAGCCAGTACAGCAAAGACAAGATACGATACAGGCGGGCTTCGTTTTACCGGTGTAAAAGAGATAACAAAGCTTACAGACTGTACAGTCAAGCCAAGACACAGAGTACAGACAGTAGAGAACAGGCAAGGCCAAAGACAAGATACAAGTTACAGACAGTAAAGGAAAGACAAGATACAAGTTACAGACAGTACAGAAAAGACAAGGCACAGCACAGACAGACTTCTTCTCCCGAGAAACGTCGATAAACCGTGAAATCTACAGACCTGCGACCGGGTCGCAAAAGGTCGCAGAAGGTCGCAGAGGCTTGCGACCGGGTCGCAGAGGGTCGCAGAGGGTCGCCATCGACAGTCTACATACAGAAATGGTGCTATAACGGTACCAGATGAAATAATAGCACACTATATACCCAAGTAGTTGTCCTGACGGCCACGGATGGTGAGCTGTACGTGGTTCTTACCTAAGGGGTCGTCGTGAGGTTGTGCAGTCACAGGCCGTGCCTATAGACGGGTCGCAGCAGCCGGAAGGGTTGAGACGCCGTGCTATATCTACCTGTGCGGGAAGCAGACTGGTGAGCTGACAAGTTAGGGTCAGGCTCCGACGACTTGGGGGTGAAGAAGACGACGGGCTGCCACATCCGTGGAGAGGCCCCAACGACTGGGGGTATATATTGAGAGAGCGTTACAGCCGTAACGTTCCGACGACTTGGGGTGAAGAAGACGACGGGCTGCCACATATGGAGAGAGCGTTACATCCGTAACGTTCCAACGACGGAAGAGAAGGGCCAGCAGCCAGGCCGCCCTTATACCCAGAAGAGAAGGGCCAGCAACCAGGCCGCCCTTATCACGCCCCCCATGCCAATTTAAAGCACTACATATAACTGTAAAATTATATGCACACACTCTTATATTATTGGTATATAACATCAAGCTTCTATGCACACGCTTCCTTATATTACGTGCATATGACATCAAGTTTATTTGCATACACTCTCCTAGTGTCTGTACATATATGTAAATATCATTCCACTGCATAACGTTACATCTCCTTAGACATTCTGTCTAAGCCACGCGGTATAACGTTACATCTCCTTAGACATTCTGTCTAAGCCACGCGGTTCTACGCTATTATCTGTAATCGCGTATACTATTTGTGCAGAATATACCATAATAGACCTTTACATCAGCGTCAGTCATCCTTGTAGGGTTGTGATCATCTCTTCGATCCCCGGATCTTTACTAGTGAAGGGGCTAACTACGGTGACGGCCAGAATGCCAGTGGGCAATCCCGGTTATTGATTCGTTTTCTCGTAGACACCACGACTGGTCCTGCTCGTACACGTTACAGTAATACACATAACCTATAGGTGTTGTACGATGTTAATATGACGAGTCTATGATCAGTGCGACCCCATGGTTGAACGTTAATTGTCCAGTATGTCTTCGCAAAAAATAAACATACAAAATGGCGGCGCTTGCTGGAAATCGAAAGAACAGCGTCGGTGGTGTCTCTTGTCTATGCATTAGACGCATATGTCTGAGCATATTGTCGCGACGAGAGAGTGTCTTCTGACAGAACGTAGATGTACTCGACATGGTACCTGGTCAGAGGGTGGATACACACTGAGGCTAAATGGTGTTCAAGCGACCTTATATGCCCACTCACTCACTCACTCACTCACTCACTCACCATCGTTAGTGCGTCCATGCGTTAAGACGGGCGTTGGGCACGCCTCACTCACTCACTCACTCACTCACTCACTCACTCACTCTGGGAGTTCAGTGGGACCAGGGATGGCCTGGACCCAAAACATTCATGATTCTCCATGGTTTAGTTGTAAAGTCCGTGTTCCGCTTTTTACATGCACCCACCCATGACTGAGGGGCGCTTCACTTTGACACCTCTCTCGATCCAATCGCGCCACAAGGGGCCCACCTCGGCCACAAAACGTCTATTCCCATAAACTTTTGTCTAGTGCGCATGCGCAGAATGACTTCTGTTCTGCAGGTGGACAAGTTGTCCCCGAGGCCGAACCGCTGCACATCTTAACTTCTCTATGGCTACAACTAAAGAAAGTAATGGTAAGACAGATCCGAGGAATCTGTGTGCAGGCTTGACCGAGTCTCTAATGGATAGAAATGCATTAAGACCTTTTTCAGTCAGACAGCAAAGTAAGCTCATGACATCAAACCTTGTAATATTGCGCTTGATGATTTTTTATCACCTAGTTCTCTATGTAATAATTTCACGATTTTTAAGTGTGGCCACGTGTCCGCTCTTTAATACTTCAGCTTGTTTTAGTTCCACATATTCTGTAAATGCTTATGTTGCTATTAGTTGTTCTACTAAAAACTATATTTATTTAGGTTCAATAGATGTGTGGTTAATAGTGTTTTGGTGCCACCAAATACTTCATCTGAGGATGAATGGTCACGAAAAATCCGTTACGACAAAGAAAGTGTTTATAGGCAAGCATTTTGCTGGACCCGGCCGTGGCTATGGCAATATTCTGAATATTCAGATCATAGACATCGTCTGTCCATCTATACCAATGATTCCTTCCTTGGATTTGAGAGAAAAATGAGAGCGGAAACATTTCTGGATACTAGAACTTGGGTCAGCGTTTCCGTATGTTAAGGGGTGCGGCAAGAGCTGCGCCATTCAACTACATCCAATATTACCCAGCTATTAATACCCCTCTAACCAAGACTTCGCAACCCCGGTTAGAGAAAATTTATTAGTACGTTGATTCACGATCATATCACTTGAAATTACTTAGTGGGTTTAACGA
This sequence comes from Hanleya hanleyi, assembly GCA_036873755.1. Taxonomy (NCBI): domain Eukaryota; kingdom Metazoa; phylum Mollusca; class Polyplacophora; order Lepidopleurida; family Hanleyidae; genus Hanleya; species Hanleya hanleyi. The sequence goes on from JAVTVY010020763.1 coordinate 18,510, forward strand.
ATACACGAAATACTGTATATAAAGTATGCGTGCAGTCCTGATTGCTTTAAATCTAATCTGTCTGTGTCTTCAGGGAATATAATACCGCCCACAATCGATAAAGTTTGTCAAGATATAGCGTATATTCGATTGTATCGTCCAGTGAACATAATCGAAACATTCCAACATCGGTTTTCTTGAAACCTAGCCAAAAAGAACGGGATATATTTAATTTACCTCGAACCCCGAATGATCAAGATGTACGCGGCGCTGTACCAAACTGTTTTTAGTTCACAAACCCCCGTTGCATTTCACATAAGCATCGTAAATCTATTTGTAGCCACCAAAATATTCAATTAATCTAATGCTTTTATGAAGTTTGACTGGGATGTATGCACGTCTGGAAGCTTTAGTTGCGAATGTGAATTATTGTGATTTATATATACACACCGTGCACAAATATTTGACTAGTAATCTTGATATAGTGAGTGACGAAGACCTATCAACACTCCTGATGAAGAGACCTAAGTATAGAAAGCCGAGAAGGATAAACCTGACGGTCGACCAGACGATAGTCCTTACTGCACTGGAACAGTACATTCCTGAGTGGTCAAAGCTACCAGAAATGGCAAAACATTATCACACAAACTTGTAAAACAGAGTTATACCAACATGTGGCTTCACTCATTCTCAAATTTGGCGATACATATTGCATGCTGATAGCAAAATACGAGCCTTACGTGCCAGATGTTTGGCGTTTACTTTCGTAACTTGTGTCTAATTCCGCATAACCCGGGGCTTGTGCATGAACCCCTGCAATTCAAGATCCATATGGTGTTCATATTCACTCACTCACTCACTCACTCATATGAACCAGCACAATCATAGCGTGACTGAGATGCATCATTCTCTAGATAACGACTTTGCAACGAAAATCATATGGACTTAGAATACTGATCATTGATACAGATTTGGTATTTTTGAAAAACCATGACGTCTTGCCGGATTCGTTGAAAACTGATGACCTCTTCTCTGTTGCAGGAAACTAGCCTAGGTTTAATTATATTATGATATATATTTTTATATTTTTGGACTTGGTACTCGGCTGTTATATAAATTAGGTCTTTGGATTATGGAGGCGAAAATGGTTTAATGGACGACGGCTGAATATTGGAAGACGGAATAGAAGCCTGTATTGTGGGTATTATACATGGGTGGTACCGGAAACAAACTTGGTATTTACAAGATTTACCTGAAGGCCTTTCACACACGTAACCAAATATAACATTATCACAATTGTAGTCGTGCCACTTTCCGTTGTCCTTCATTTCCACACAGTCTTCCATTCCTTTATGGTTGTTCGGCTCTCCTAAAACGTTAAATATCGTTATTCGTCAAAAGCTATCAGGGTTTCCCAAGTCGTTTACCAAATTATAGTATTTGTCTTGTATATTGTATACATCCAGCATTTTGTCTAACATCAACTGCTTATTCTGTAAAACAAACTGATATAAGATCTAACAACGATTACCTTGGTATTCATAATAAAATATTATAGAATAAAAGATTAATTAAGGAAAGGATACGTTGAGTTGAATCCTTGTATGGCATCTAGTCACATATATTCTATTAATGTAATAAACGAACGGTCCTACTGGATATTTTATTGTAGTTCTAATCTTTCGGCGATGACCACATCGGCTTCAACATGGATGGTGGCAAGAAAACGTATATATTCCTATAACATATATCAGTTTGTCTTTCTGACTATCGCGATACGGTAAAGGACCTCAGGCTGTGAGTTAACACAATCTGCTAAAATAAGAACGATCGCTTTTCTGAAGCAAAGGACATGGTAATTTGTTGCTACGGTCTGACCATAAACTGACACTGTGTATGGCATACATCCAAGTGAACATTTTCGAAGAATGCATCTTGGTTAGGTTCGGTTTTGAAGTAATATGTCGGCCTTGAATTGTTATAACACATTGAGACACAGAGAAGTGTCTGGACACAATATATTATATTTGAATCCTAATACATTAATTCGGGGACAAAGGATACAACATAGTGACCCGAGCTCCTGAGATTCTTGAAAGAGCGCCAGATACAGTGTCCCTATTGTCGAGCTGAACCATTGCAGAGAAATGAACAAAGTGGCAATAATGATTGCTTGTGTTTCAAGATTTGAATCCGGCCTATCTGATGTACAGCGCTATCTCAGTCTCTCTTATTGGTATCGTCCTACAAAATTTTATCAGTCACACTCATTCGCTTTGCTTTCTCATTTATACTCCTTTATATCTTACCTGCCCAGTTGGCGAATGTCACATCACTTCCATCATTCCAAACAAATTCTCTGTTACCAGAAGGATCAATTAACCCAATCGGGACGGCAGTGTTATCCACATTGGAAAATATTTTTGCCAGATTGTGGACCTTCTCGTTGACGCTCTGCGAATGGATGATAGGCAAAGTAGCTTTTTCTTGATTACGACAGAAATTCTGAGCCTCCGTCCATGACATACTCCCAGCGAATGTCCGATAACACTTCTGTCGATAAGGTTCCCAGTCTGTAGGACACGAAGCTGAAATGTTGTTTCAATATTTAGTGGAATAGAGAATATATCAGAAAACCGATACAGCAGGATATCAAGAGTAACATCCAAGGCGTTCAAATTAACAAACACAATAAATGCGTGACTGGGATACATACTCTGTAGAACGCAAAATTCTCGAATTCGGAAGAGTAATGGTCAGTGATTAAGATTTTATGTAAAGAACATCATCATGTCTTGCTGGCATCGTTGAAAACTGTTGACTGCTTCTCTCTTTAGAGAAACCATCTTTTGATTTTATTATGTTTATTTCATACACATTGGGGATCGGTGCTTACTGTCATTCAAATCAGATATTTCGATTATTGACGCAGAAACTCTTTTTAGGACGACGGCTGAGTATTGAAAGTGGGATCTGACGTTTGCTATATGTATTAACCTCATGTATTGTAATATCTTATATAAAGAATAATTAAGTTACATGTGAACATGAACAGTTGCTATAAACTCATTTACCATTTATGACTCTGTATGGTGAAGGAGATATTCATTCATTCTTTGTTTCGTTATTTAATTTATACACGAACTATTAGAAAATGGAAAGTGTTGCTCGCCACTGGCTGTTATGATCGACGTAACAATGGTATCAGATTGTCGAGAGGAATTTACTGTTTTCTTTGGAGGCGCTCAATCAAAAAGAATACTTAAACGAAAAAAATTATCTTCTTGTAACTTTCATGTTTCGGTAATCCTCAGTATATTTCAGACGAGTATGCTGAATTTGTGGCAAATGAGACAAATGTCTATAGAACGAAGGCGACACAAAATCTGTGAAAACGTTAATAGTGCAGCGAGATGGAGCATTTCGATATAGAAACAAGTGAGGAATGACTACATTGTACTCAAAACATGCGACAATAATATTATGTTATTAACCAAGTGTTTTCATATTGGCCTTGTTATAGGTCCGAGGCCTGCCGTATTGGCCCGAGGCCGCAGGCCGAGGGCCAATACGGCTGACCGAGGACCTAAAACCAGGCCAATATGAAAACACTTGGTTAATGACATTTTTATTAATTAACTCACCTACAATTTTTTTTTATCGATTATAATACATGCATCAAGGAATATTTTAGCACAGCGACTCCCTGTATTTCTTCCTTCACAATAGGCCTATTTCCTACGATTATTATTATATGCTTTTTGAAGTGCCATTTATCGTCGGAAAGTCGATCCCCTCTACAGTAACGCTATCGGAAACGATGGTGACAATCGGGACAGTGAATAGGCCGATCATCTTCAACCTGGGCGTCAACGTATGAAACGGAGTCAAAAAGATACAAGCAGATGAAATACTAATTTTATTTGATAAGAACGGTGCAGTAAAATACAACCTTATAATCTGGCGTAAATTTGGTCCAAATCCAGTCCCGATTTGAGGATCGAAGACGTATCATGCTATGGAGACCCTAGTTTTCAACATCATTTTACAGGTGTTTCGACCGCATAATTTCTATCGGTTCTATCCATATGTGAATAACTCTATTAGCTGCAAGTCTGACATCTTTTTGTTGTAAAATATCACTGTAGTTACCGCTTCGTTCATCAGTGCACTGCTGTAAGTGTTGGATTGCTGTTTTGACGTCTGCATGTACTTAGCACGTCGATTTCGCGCTCGCGTCACTATAGTCTATTTCAGCTTGACTCACCTCACGTGATGTCAAGGTTTGTGTATCGGCACGTACAGCTAGCTCTATCAAATGTTATCACAGAAGCCATTGAATATTCGTTCAAAGTCAGAGAAATCAGTGACATCATTCGGAGAAGATCGCGAATCGAGGATCGTTCATCCTCAGCGTCGCCATGTTGAAAGTCATATTGGCCCAGCCCATATTGGCCCTGTTTTCCCGTATTGGACCTGCTTTTCCGTATTGGCCCGCCTTCCTCATATTGGCCCGGTTTGGGGTCATATCAAGCAGGCCGATTTCTTTGTATTGGATTCATATCATTGATAGTTGATTAATAATACAGTGAAAGACATATCAGCGGAGGCAGTGGACTTCATATGAGCACCAATTGGCCACGTTAGAAAAGAAAAGATGATCTTATTTGCATCTGAAAATATTAGGATTATCAAAACCGGAAACGTTTTAGCCCATATTATAATTGAAGGGAGATCCACGGGACTTGTATCACCAGTGTTTTCATGCCAAGGGAAGTAATTTTCAACTTCTAACCCACAGTAGAAGTAGGGAGACGGGACGAAGGCCATTATTTTGCCGGGGGAGATAACTCTTTTGTGGAGGGTACGTGGAGGGGGCGCCACCAGCTCAAGAGACCAAAAACTACCTCCAACACAGAAGAGTTCCAATCTAGGGAGAGGTAACTCTGGGTGACTATAGTTCCGGCAAAGGCCCCCTGGGCATGTATTCTTCCGCGGTGATGCGGTCTGGTGGTGATGCGGTCGCGGGAAAAAGCTTCCGCGGAGAAAAAGTAGTCCCCAGACTTCAAAAACGCTGCATGGTCCGATTGGGTCGAGTGAGGTATCAAAGTGAAGCATTCGTGAAGGGGCATCCAGTCATGGGTGGGTGCATGTAAAATTAGGATTTTTTCCCGAAACTATAAAAAGCGGAACACGGACTTTTCCCCTAAAATAGGGGAAAACACCTATCAACCTTAGACAAAAGGGCTAATATCGGTCCCGGGCTTATTGGGACCTGCCTATCAAGTCAATGGGGTGGGTGCATGTAAAATTAGGATTTTCCCCCGAAAATATAAAAAGCGAAATACGGACTTTACCCTAAAATAGGGGAAAACCCCTATCACCTCTAGCCAAAAGGGCTAATATCGGTCCCGGGCTTATCGGGGCCTGCCTATCAAGTCAATGGGGTGGGTTCATGCAAAATTAGGATTTTTTCCCGAAACTATAAAAAGCGGAACACGGACTTTACCCCTAAAATAGGGGAAAACCCCTATCAACCCTAGCCAAAAGGACTATTATCGGTTCCCGGGCTTATTGGGGCCTGCCTATCAAGTCAATGGGGTGGGTGCATGTAAAATTAGGATATTTTCCCGAAACTATAAAAAGCGGAACACGACCTTTATCCCAAAAATAGGGGAAAAGCCCTATCAACCCTAGCCAAAAGGCTAATATCGGTCCCCGGGCTTATCGGGGCCTGCCTATCAAGTCAATAATGTGGGTGCATGTAAAATTAGGATTTGTTCCCGAAACTATAAAAAGCGGAACACGGACTTTACCCCTACAATAGGGGAAAACCCCTATCACCTCTACCCAAAAGGGCTAATATCGGTCCCCGGGCTTATCGGAGCCTGCCTATCAAGTCAATGGGGTGGGTGCATGTAAAATTAGGATTTGTTCCCGAAACTATAAAAAGCGGAACACGGACTTTACCCCTACATTAGGGGGAAACCCCTATCAACTCTAGCCAAAAGGGCTAATATCGGTCCCCGGGTTTATCGGGGCCTGCCTATCAAGTCAATGGGGTGGGTGCATGTAAAATTAGGATTTGTTCCCGAAACCATAAAAAGCGGAACACGGACTTTACCCCTACAATAGGGGAAAACCCCTATCAACTCTAGCCAAAAGGGCTAATATCGGTCCCTGGGCTTATCGGAGCCTGCCTATCAAGTCAATGGGGTGGGTGCATGTAAATTTAGGATTTGTTCCCGAAACTATAAAAAGCGGAACACGGACTTTACCCCTACAATAGGGGGAAACCCCTATCAACTCTAGCCAAAAGGGCTAATATCGGTCCCAGGGCTGATCGGGGCCTGCCTATCAAGTCAATGGGGTGGGTGCATGTAAAATTAGGATTTGTTCCCGAAACTATAAAAAGCGGAACACGGACTTTACCCCTACAATAGGGGAAAACCCCTATCACCTCTACCCAAAAGGGCTAATATCGATCCCCGGGTTTATCGGGGCCTGCCTATCAAGTCAATGGGGTGGGTGCATGTAAAATTAGGATTTTTTCCGAAAATATAAAAAGTGGAACTCGGACTTCACCCCTACAATAGGGGTCTGAATTATACAATATAAGGGAAAATGGGATGGTCATTTTTTTTTCGTGGGCTTTACTATGGGTTGTGGGGTCTCTTTTTTCTCGTCTCACCAAGAAAAACACAATGGGAGGGGTCCCGGAGCGAACCGGTGAAATTTTTGGAAAAAGTCACCGAGGTCTGTATATAGGCCTATAGGCTGGCTATATGGGAGTATAGGTTCAACCTAGGAAATTCACACACGTTCATTGTGATATGGGTTGTTTGGTCTTGTTTTTCACGTCTCGTCATTTAGAACACGATGGGAAGGGTTTCGAAGCGAAACGATGACATTTTTGAAAAAATGCACGGAGGCCTGGGTAAGCTCATAGGCATATACTGCATGGCTATGGGTATAGGCCCATACGGGGTGGACGTTTTGGGATCTAGGTGAGCTCCTAATGATCCTAGTATAGAAAGCAGGCATTTTGGGGGGTATGTGGGTGTGTGTTTGGGGTAGAGATGGACCGCTATTGGTCCGAATGGGTCGTGGAAGGTGTCAAAGTGAAGCTTGTGTGGGGTAGAGTCAGAATGGCGTGTTTTTAAATGCAAGTCGCGTCAATCTGCGCATGCGCAGTTGGTTGTAGTAAGTAAAGTGGCCATTTTGGGGCAGTGCGGGAAGGTATTTGGTGTCGAGATGGACCATCCCTGGTCCAAATGCGTCCTGTGAGGTCTCATTTTGTAGCTCTCGGGGTGTAGACCCCGATTTGAGGGATGTTCACGTAATCTGTGACGTCATTGGTGACGTCATCAGTACGAGTAGTAGCCAAAGTGAACATTTTGGGGCAGAGAAGGAAGGTATTTGGGGTAGAGATGGACCATCCTTGGTCCGAATGCGTCCTGGGAGGTGTCATGTTGTAGCTCTCGGGGTGTACAGCCCCATTTGAGGGATGTTCCCGTTATCTGTGACGTCATCGGTGACGTCATCAGTACGAGTATTAGCGAAAGTGGGCATTTTAGGAAAGTCCAGGAAGGTATTTGGTGTAGAGATGGACCCTCCTTGGTCCGAATGTGTCTTGTGGGGTGTCATTTTGTAGCTCGGGTTGTAGATCCCGATTTGAGGAATGTTCACAGCATCTTTGACGTCATCGGTGACGTCATCAGTACGAGTAGTAGCGAAAGTGGGCATTTTGGGGCAGTGAAGGAGGGTATTTGGTGTATTATACAGTATCTGTCCTGTATCATACCAATCTGTGCTGTACTATACTATATCTGTCCTGTATTGTACCATATATGTCCTGTATTATACCAAATCTGTGCTGTATTATACAATATTTGCTCTCTATTATACCATATCTGTGCTGTATTATACCATATCTGTCCGGAATTACACCATATATGTGCTGTATTATGCAATATCTGTGCTGTATTATGCAATATCTGTCCCGTGTTATACAATATCTGTTCTGTATTATACCAAATCTGTGCTGTATTATACAGTATCTGTCCTGTATTATACCAAATCTGTGCTGTATTATACCATATGTTTCCTGTATTGTACCATATATGTCCTGTATTATACGGTTGTCGTGAATAACAACAGCAACAGTTCAGCAATGTTTATATAGTTTATTATCCCCAATGTTACATCATACCCAGGCTGGGGGAGCCGCCCTGGGTATGTTTAGTATGTTCACAGCAAAACAAATTGAAATATCATACACCATGTTTTATTATTCAACGCACCGTCACATTAGGTACAAGTGTTTACTGAGCTCAAGTCAACGATCAGCATGTAGACATAGAGAGTATGTGCGGCATGTTATGGTATTCATCAGTGCACGGGTGACGCATTCAACCGATGGCGGTGGTCGGTCAGCTTGGTAAGGAAAAACGTGACATTACCCTCTCTACCACCCATTGTATGTTGGGGCGTTGACGATGTGCCCATCTCAAGGCATCCACGGTGTCCAGTATGTCCAGCATCGTCTCTAGTGACCTCCGGTTAATGATGGTGAACGGCTGGTCAGACACATAGATATTATTGCCGGGATAATAATACCGTAACTGGTCCGTCTTTTTGTGACGTAAGATGTATCCGAAAGCGACATTCAATTTGAAGGTCGTAGTTTGATCTTTGAAGATGGCTTCCACGTAGCTGCGTAGACGGGTGCGGTTGGTCAGTGGGAAATTGTAAATATCTTGAATAGGGCCATGAGGGTGGAAACAGTGCTGTGTCATGGACCAATGGCGCCGATCGATGTCACTCACTGGATGGTTGTCCTGTAAGAGATCGCCCAGAAAATGTTCGATGTTGTCAGGCGTATGACTCGAAACCGTAACGCTGGGGTCCGGCTGGATATGCAGGCTCTTCTGAACTGTGGGTATAGGCGGGCTCTCCTTCATCGCATCACCAGTGGCGTTCGTCTCCCCGGGCTTATCTTCACTGGGTCTGACCTTCCGCGGCTCCTCTTCAGTAGAAAGTTGTCGCTCATGCCATGGTACCTGGGCATGAATCAAACGTTGGTGTCGCAGCAACTGACTGCGTCGTTTGAAGAGTTGACCACAATCCTCGCATGGACGCTTGGGTGGCCCATGAATTGAACGTTCGTGGCGCAGTAAAGCATCTTCCCGATTAAATGACCGTGTGCAGGTTATACTAGTATACAGTCCATCGTTGTGGGTGGAGGCCTCGTGGCATCGTAAATTATCTAGACGAGTAAACTGCTTCTGCCAAGTTGTGCAAGTGAACATCTTGGTGGTTGACAGAGTGTCTGAGGAAACGGCCAGGCCGCTTCCCTTTTATAGCACGCTAGCTGGTGATCTATTTTTTAGCACACTCACTTCAACTATCCCCAAGTCGAGGGCCGAGACGTGACATCTTCGGTAACCTCCGTGTCTCTTCGGGCACCTCCGCGTCTCGTCGGTCACCTCCGTGTCTTTTCGGTGACGTCCGTGACTCTTCGGGCACCTCCGTGTCTCTCCGGTAACCTCCGTGACATCTTCGGTCATCTCCGTGTCTCTTCGGTCACCTCCGTACCGTCAACGATCAACATGTAGACATATAGAGTATGTACGGCATGTTATGGTATTCATCAGTGCATGAGTGACGCATTCAGCCAATGGGGGTGGTCGGTCAGCTTGGTAACGAAAAACGTAACATTGGTCACCCTCTCTACGACCCATTGTGTGTTGGGGCGTTGTTGTTGGGCCCATTCCAAGGGATTCACGGTGTCCAGTTTCTCCAGCATCGTCTCTAGCGACGCCCGGTTAATGATGGTGAACGGTTGGTCAAATACCCGGATGTTACTGCTCGGGTAAAAATATCGGGCTTGGTCTGTGTCCTTATGCTGTAGCACATAACCAAACGCCAGATTCAACTTGAAGACCGTAGTTTGATCGTTGAAGATGGCTTCCACGCAGCTGCGTAGACGGGCGAGGTCGGTCCGTCGGAAATTGTAGATATCTTGAATAGGGCGATGACGGTAGAAACAGTGCCGGATCATGGGCCAATGGCGCCGATAGATGTCACTCATTGGATGGTCTTCGTGTAACAGATCGCTAGGAACATTTAAAATGGGTTCGTCCACGAAGTGTACTTTGCCCTTCACGTCGTACAAAATCTGGCCCAAGGTCTTGTCGTCGGAATTTGACTGTTGAATTAGGGCGACATCATGATCGGCCCTCGTGCGATGGGTGGGAGCGTGGCCCAAAGCGTGACTGAGGTACATCATTTTTAGATGACGACTCTATAACGAATATTATGGATTAAGAATACTGATCAGCGATACGGATTTGATATTTTGGAACATCATGATGTCTTGCCGGTATCATTGAAAACTGTTGACCGCTTCTCTCTTGCAGGAAACAAGCCTATGTTTATGTATACTTTGTCTTTTTGAATTTGGTGCTAATACTGTTATATGGAAATGGAATAGGTCTTTGGATTATGGACGCGGATATTCTCTAATGGACGACGGCTGGATTATGAATGACGGACTAGACGCTTGTAATTCCCCCTGTCTCGATATTGATGCCTACGGGCTCTTCTACCTGCAAACGTGACTGCGGAACAGGGTGTCGTGTGCGTTGGTGTCGCAGCAACTGACTGGTCAGTTTGAAAAGCCGACCACATTCTTCGCATGGACGCTTGGGTACTTCATGGCGTGCACGTGTGTGGCGCTGTAAATGATCCGGGCGCTGAAACGACAGTGTACATATCGTACAGTTATACCGGGCGGTTCCTTCGTGCTTGGTAGTCCCATGGCGGCGCAAGTCGTGCAGACGAGTGAATGATTTCGAGCACGTAGTACAAGTGAACATCTTGGTGGTTGACAGAGGGTCTGATGAAACGGCCAGGCCGCTTCCCTTTTATAGCACGCTAGCTGGCATCATGTTCGGGCACCTCCGTGTCTCTTCGGTGATCTCCGTGACATCTTCGGTGACCTCCGTGTCTCTTCGGGCACCTCCGTGACATCTTCGGTGACCTCCGTGACATCTTCGGGCACCTCCGTGTCTTTTCGGGAAGTGACCGAAGAGACTCGGAGGTGAACGACATTGTGGGAAAAACCCCACAGACAGGTCAGTACATGTGCTATCATGTTCACACTCCGTCACCGAAAAGACACTGACTGAAGATGGCGGTGGTGGTGGTGGTGGTGGTGGTGGGAGCTCCCGTGTGGCAGAGCTCTTGGATCGGAGCTCTTGGAGCTCAAAGCGTGTGGAGCTCAGAGCTCGGAAGTGACATTTGCATATGACCTCTGTGAGGTCACTTCCGCTTCCGTTCACGTGACCGGAACTGACCTTTGACCCCGGCGCGCAATTTTATCCGGTATTGTTAGCGCGCGCCGGGGTCAAAGGTCAGTTCCGGTCACGTGAACGGAAGCGGAAGTGACCTCACAGAGGTCATATGCAAATGTCACTTCCGAGCTCTGAGCTCCACACGCTTTGAGCTCCAAGAGCTCCGATCCAAGAGCTCTGCCACACGGGAGCTCCCACCACCACCACCACCACCGGGCGAGGTCCGCCATCTTCAGTCCGTGTCTTTTCGGTGACGGAGTGTGAACATGATAGCACATGTACTGACCTGTCTGTGGGATTTTTCCCACAATGTCGTTCACTTCCGAGTCTCTTCGGTCACTTCCCGAAAAGACACGGAGGTGGCCGAAGAGACACGGAGGTACCCGAAGATGTCACGGAGGTCACCGAAGATGTCACGGAGGTGCCCGAAGAGACACGGAGGTCACCGAAGATGTCACGGAGATCACCGAAGAGACACGGAGGTGCCCGAACATGATACCAGCTAGCGTGCTATAAAAGGGAAGCGGCCTGGCCGTTTCATCAGACACTCTGTCAACCACCAAGATGTTCACTTGTACTACGTGCTCGAAATCATTCACTCGTCTGCACGACTTGCGCCGCCATGAGGCTACCAAGCACGAAGGAACCGCCCGGTATAGTGTACGATATGTACACTGTCGTTTCAGCGCCCGGATCATTTACAGCGCCACACACGTGCACGCCATGAAGTACCCAAGCGTCCATGCGAAGAATGTGGTCGGCTTTTCAAACTGACCAGTCAGTTGCTGCGACACCAACGCACACGACACCCTGTTCCGCAGCCACGTTTGCAGGTAGAAGAGCCCGTAGGCATCAATATCGAGACAGGGGGAACTCCCACCCATCGCACGAGGGCCGATCATGATGTCGCCCTAATTCAACAGTCAAATTCCGACGACAAGACCTTGGGCCAGATTTTGTACGACGTGAAGGGCAAAGTACACTTCGTGGACGAACCCATAAATGTTCCTAGCGATCTGTTACACGAAGACCATCCAATGAGTGACATCTATCGGCGCCATTGGCCCATGATCCGGCACTATTTCTACCGTCGTCGCCCTATTCAAGATATCTACAATTTCCGACTGACCAACCTCGCCCGTCTACGCAGCTACGTGGAAGCCATCTTCAACGATCAAACTACGGCCTTCAAGTTGAATCTGGTGTCTGGTTATGTGCTACAGCATAAGGACACAGACCAAGCCCGATATTTTTACCCGAGCAGTAACATCCGGGTATTTGACCAACCGTTCACCATCATTAACCGGGCGTCGCTAGAGACGATGCTGGAGAAACTGAACACCGTGGATCCCTTGGAATGGGCCCAACAACAACGCCCCAACACACAATGGGTCGTAGAGAGGGTGACCAATGTTACGTTTTTCGTTACCAAGCTGACCGACCACCCCCATTGGCTGAATGCGTCACTCATGCACTGATAAATACCATAACATGCCGTACATACTCTATATGTCTACATGCTGATCGTTGACGGTACGGAGGTGACCGAAGAGACACGGAGATGACCGAAGATGTCACGGAGGTTACCGGAGAGGCACGGAGGTGCCCGAAGAGTCACGGACGTCACCGAAAAGACACGCAGGTGACCGAAGAGACACGGAAGTGCCCGAAGAGATACGGAGGTTACCGAAGATGTCACGGCTCGGCCCTCGACTTGGGGATAGTTGAAGTGAGTGTGCTAAAAATAGATCACCAGCTAGCGTGCTATAAAAGGGAAGCGGCCTGGCCGTTTCATCAGACACTCTGTCAACCACCAAGATGTTCACTTGCACAACTTGCCAGAAGCAGTTTACTCGTCTAGATAATTTACGACGCCACGAGGCCTCCACCCACAACGGTGGACTGTATACTTGTATAACCTGCGCACGGTCATTTAATCGGGAAGATGCTTTACTGCGCCACGAACGTTCAATTCATGGGCCACCGAAGCGTCCATTCGAGGATTGTGGTCAACTCTTCAAACGACGCAGTCAGTTGCTGCGACACCAACGTTTGATTCATGCCCCGGTACCATGGCATGAGCGACAACTTCCTACTGAAGAGGAGCCGCGGAAGGTCAGACCCAGTGAAGATAAGCCCGGGGAGACGAACGCCACTGGTGATGCGATGAAGGAGAGCCCGCCTATACCCACAGTTCAGAAGAGCCTGGATATCCAGCCGGACCCCAGCGTTACGGTTTCGAGTCATACGCCTGACAACATCGAACATTTTCTGGGCGATCTCTTACAGGACAACCATCCAGTGAGTGACATCGATCGGCGCCATTGGTCCATGACACGGCACTGTTTCCACCCTCATGGCCCTATTCAAGATATTTACAATTTCCCACTGACCAACCGCACCCGTCTACGCAGCTACGTGGAAGCCATCTTCAAAGATCAAACTACGGCCTTCAAATTGAATGTCGCTTTCGGGTACATCTTACGTCACAAAAAGACGGACCAGTTACGGTATTATTATCCCGGCAATAATATCTATGTGTCTGACCAGCCGTTCACCATCATTAACCGGAGGTCACTAGAGGCGATGCTGGAGATACTGGACACCGTGGATGCCTTGAGATGGGCACATCACCAACGCCCCAACATACAATGGGTGGTAGAGAGGGTAACCAATGTCACGTTTTTCCTTACCAAGCTGACCGACCACCGCCATCGGTTGAATGCGTCACCCGTGCACTGATAAATACCATAACATGCCGCACATACTCTCTATATCTACATGCTGATCGTTGACTTGAGCTCAGTAAACACTTGTACCTAATGTGACGGTGCGTTAAATAATAAAACATGGTGTTTGATGTTTCAATTTGTTTTGCTGTGAACATACTAAACATACCCAGGGCGGCTCCCCCAGCCTGGGTATGTTGTAACATTGGGGATAATAAACTATATAAACATTGCTGAACTTGTTGTTATTCACGACAACCGTTATCCGATTGTATAATACAGAACATATAATGTATAATACAGGACATATATGGTACAATACAGGAAACCTGTGGTATGATACAGCACAGATTTGGTATAAAACAGGACAGATACTGTATAATACAGCACAGATTTGGTATAATACAGAACATATATTGTATAATACAGGACAAATATGGTACAATACAGGACAATGACGCCCCACAGGACGCATTCGGACCAAGGATGGTCCATCTCTACACCAAATACCTTTCTTCACTGCCCCAAAATTCCCAATTTCGCTACTACTCGTACTGATGACGTCACCGATGACGTCAATGATGCTGTGAACATTCCTCAAATCGGGGTCTACACCCCGAGGGCTACAAAATGATACCCCACACGACACATTCGGACCAAGGAGGGTCCATCTCTACCCCAAATACCTTCCTGCACTTTCCTAAAATGCCCACTGTCGCTACTACTCGTACTGATGACGTCACCGATGACGTCACAGATAACGGATCCCTCAAATGGGGCTGTACACCCCGAGAGCTACAACATGACACCTCCCAGGACGCATTCGGACCAAGGATGGTCCATCTCTACCCCAAATACTTTCCTTCCCTGCCCCAAAATGTTCACTTTGGCTACTACTCGTGCTGATGAGGTCACCAATGAAGTCACAGATGACGTGAACATCTCTCAAATCGGGGTCTACACCCCGAGAGCTACAAAATGACACCTCACAGGACGCATTCGGACCAGGGATGGTCCATCTCGACACCAAATACCTTCTCGCACTGCCCCAAAATGGCCACTTTACTTACTACAACCAACTGCGCATGCGCAGATTGACGCGACGTGCATTTAAAAACACGCCATTCTGACTCTACCCCACACAAGCTTCACTTTGACACCTTCCACGACCCATTCGGACCCATAGCGGTCCATCTCTACCCCAAACACACACCCACATACCCCCAAAATGCCTGCTTTCTATACTACGGGCCAGACTGCGCATGCGCAGAATATTGAAAACGGACGAACTATTAGTCCAAACGGATGCTCCTCCACGAGAGCTTCAAAATAAGACCTCATACGACACCATAGGATCATTAGGGGCTCACCTAGACCCCAAAACGTCCATCCCGTATGGGCCTATACCCCATAGCCATACAGTATATGCCTATAGGCTTACCCAGGCCGCGGTGAACTTTTTTCAAAAATTTCATCGTTTCGCTTCGAAACCCTTCCCATCGTGTTCTAAATGACGAGACGTGAAAAACAAGACCAAACAACCCATATCACAATGAACGTGTGTGAATTTCCCAGGTTGAACCTATACTCCCATATAGCAAGCCTATAGGCCTATATACAGACCTCGGTGACTTTTTCCAAAAATTTCACCGCTTCGCTCCGGGACCCCTCCCATCGTGTTTTTCTTGGTGAGACCAGAAAAACGAGACCACACAACCCATAGTAAAGCCCACGAAAATAAAATGACCATCCCATACACCATACAGGCATTTTCCCTTATATTGTATAATACAGACCCCTATTGTAGGGGTAAAGTCCAAGTTCCGCTTTTTATATTTTCGGAAAAAAATCCTAATTTTACATGCACCCACCCCAATGACTTGATAGGCAGGCGCCGATAAGCCCGGGGACCGATATTAGCCCTTTTGGCTAGAGGTGATAGGGGTTTTCCCCTATTGTAGGGGTAAAGTCCGTGTTCCGCTTTTTATAGTTTCGGGAACAAATCCTAATTGTACATGCACCCACCCCATTGACTTGATAGGCAGGCCCCGATAAGCCCGGGACCGATATTAGCCCTTTTGGCTAGAGTTGATAGGGGTTTTCCCCTATTTTAGGGGTAAAGTCCGTGTTCCGCTTTTTATAGTTTCGGGAACAAATCCTAATTTTACATGCACCCACCCCATTGACTTGATAGGCAGGCCCCGATAAGCCCGGGGACCGATATTAGCCCTTTTGGCTAGAGCTGATAGGGGTTTTTCCCTATTTTGGGGTACAGTCCGTGTTCCGCTTTTTATATTTTGGGAAAAAAATCCTAATTTTACATGCACCCACCCCATTGACTTGATAGGCAGGCCCCGATAAGCCCGGGGACCGATATTAGCCCTTTTGGCTAGAGTTGATAGGGGTTTCCCCTATTGTAGGGGTAAAGTCCGTGTTCCGCTTTTTATAGTTTCGGGAACAAATCCTAATTTTACATGCACCCACCCCATTGACTTGCTAAGCAGGCCCCGATAAGCCCGGCGACCGATATTAGCCCTTTTGGCTAGAGGTGATAGGGGTTTTCCTCTATTTTAGGGGTAAAGTCCGTGTTCCGCTTTTTATAGTTTCGGGAAAAAATCCTAATTTTACATGCACCCACCCCATTGACTTGATAGGCAGGCCCCGATAAGCCCGGGACCGATA
Organism: Hanleya hanleyi; assembly: GCA_036873755.1. Lineage (NCBI taxonomy): Eukaryota > Metazoa > Mollusca > Polyplacophora > Lepidopleurida > Hanleyidae > Hanleya > Hanleya hanleyi. Next base: position 35,257 of record JAVTVY010020763.1, read on the forward strand.
TTAGCCCTTTTGGCTAGAGTTGATAGGGGTTTTCCCCTATTTTAGGGGTAAAGTCCGTGTTCCGCTTTTTATAGTTTCGGGGAAAAATCCTAATTTTACATGCACCCACCCCAATGACTTGATAGGCAGGTCCCAATAAGCCCGGAGACCGATATTAGCCCTTTTGGCTAGAGTTGATAGGGGTTTTCCCCTATTTTAGGGGTAAAGTCCGTGTTCCGCTTTTTATAGTTTCGGAAAAAAATCCTAATTTTACATGCACCCACCCCATTGACTTGATAGGCAGGCCCCGATAAGCCCGGGGACCGATATTAGCCCTTTTGGCTAGGGTTGATAGGGGTTTTCCCCTATTTTAGGGGTAAAGTCCGTGTTCCGCTTTTTATAGTTTCGGGAAAAAATCCTAATTTTACATGCACCCACCCCATTGACTTGATAGGCAGGCCCCGATAAGCCCGGGGACCGATATTAGCCCTTTTGGCTAGAGGTGATAGGGGTTTTCCCCTATTTTAGGGGTAAAGTCCGTATTCCGCTTTTTATATTTTCGGGGGAAAATCCTAATTTTACATGCACCCACCCCATTGACTTGATAGGCAGGTCCCAATAAGCCCGGGACCGATATTAGCCCTTTTGTCTAGGGTTGATAGGTGTTTTCCCCTATTTTAGGGGTAAAGTCCGTGTTCCGCTTTTTACAGTTTCGGGAAAAAAATCCTAATTTTACATGCACCCACCCATGACTGGATGCCCCTTCACGAATGCTTCACTTTGATACCTCACTCGACCCAATCGGACCATGCAGCGTATTTGAAGTCTACTTTTTCTCCGCGGAAGCTTTTTCCCGCAACCGCATCACCACCAGACCGCATCACCGCGGAAGAATACATGCCCAGGGGCCCTTTGCCGGAACTATAGTCACCCAGAGTTACCTCCCCCTAGACTGGAACTCTTCTGTGTTGGAGGTAGTTTTTGGTCTCTTGAGCTGGTGGCGCCCCCTCCACGTACCCTCCACAAAAGAGTTATCTCCCCCGGCAAAATAATGGCCTTCGTCCCGTCTCCCTACTACTCACAGTAGTAGGAACTGCGTAATAGGTCTGATACCATATCTATATATATTCACTTTCCCCGTTCAAGACCAGTTTGACTGGTCCGTGCCGTCTATGCTGAATTGACAGACGAAGTGATCGCTTTGGCAATGTCTTGGTACAAGTATCGTGTATGCCAAGTTTCAAAACATTCGGTTAAGCCGTTGATTTTTGCAAATCAAAAACGGCTTTCAAATATTTGATAATCCAAACAAATTTCAAGGATTTAGTCATAGCACGAAAATCTACGCTCTTCAGTCTCCCTTCTCGCTTACTTTGCCGAGCAAAATGGAAAATTTATATTTCCTTCAAAGTTAATTTTCAATGAATTTAGTATCAGGTCTATCAGTTTTATCTGTGGTACTACGGAATGGGGGTGAAGGCTTTATCGAACTGTCCAAGAGGCATAATGACACTTTTCACTATTCAAATTGAGGCATGTGACAGTCTTGATATTCGATTACAATAATTATTTAATTTTCTGCATTTACGTGTGTTATCATCTGCAAACTAAGTACCTTGGCACTATTTTCCATGCAGCAAGTCAATACCAAGACATGGTTTGCTCCTTCTATATAAATGATTAACTATTTCATTCTTAGGAAATATCACCTCATCTGACATGTTCGGCCAAGCCTTTTCGAAGGTTGCTAATTTGATTAATTTCTTTTTTTTAAATCAAATTCTGCAAATAAGAAACATTTTTATTCAGTATCTATGAATATTTCCCTATACTCAATTCGCGAATATGTTTGCCACTAAGTCATTCCGAAGGTGATTTAAGTGCGAAATGTAAGAGAATGATGTCGAATTGATCAGTGTGCTCGTTATTATCTTTTGGTTCATGTACATCAAATTATTACATTCACGAAAATGACTGCCAAGTTATAGTCAATATGAAAAGTATCTAAGTATCAACATCAAACTCACAACCCCACCAGGAAATCTAGACCCTAGCTTGAGAGAACGGGGTCAAATAGATCGCTTTTATGGTCGGTATCTGATAATATATGACGTACTTCCATTCGTAAAACTGATTGAAATAGTAACGTAAATTGTGAAGTGTAGAACCAGTAAATTCTAGCAGAAATGGGTTCTGACTTGAGAGAATGATGTCAAATGCAATATGTTTCTGCCCATTGTCTGCTGATACACATAATTATTGAATTTTCGAGAGTGATTAACGCTAATCTAAAGGGATTCTGAGTGCCGAAGAGGACAGGAACATCAATACTAGCGAAGCAAGGCCCTGGCTTGCGAGAATGAGGATCGAGAGGCTGTGTTCCGAAAGAGGATCATTCAAAATAGCTATGTGCCAAATTTCATGCTTGTAACCAAAAATGCACAATATAACTGCACAACTATGATGTATTGTTCGCGCACAGGATTGTCTAACTCATCAAGTACTAAATTGCCATTTCTGTATACAAAAACAGTTGCGCATAAAGTCAGTTTTGAGTATTATCAATCAGTCGGTATAGCTAAGACAGTAAGTGCACCTCCAGGGATTGGAGGGTCATCGTTGAATTATTCTTCCTTTCAGAACATATTTTCATATATGCGAATTGCTTGGGGGCTAAAGTTAAACCTCATACCAAATTGTCATTTCTGTAAGTTAAACACCTTTATTTGGCGAAAGTTGGTGAGTTGTTCCCTTACTTTAGAAACGTAATTGTTGCGTTTGTTTTTATGATGCATCAGCCGTTGATTTTTGCAAATCGAAAAGGCTTTCAAATATTTAGATATCCAAACTAATTTCAAGGATTTAGTCCTAGCGCGAAAATCTACGCTTATCAGTCTCCCTTCTCGCTTACTTTGCTGAGCAAAATGGAAAATTTATATTTCCTTCAAAGTTAATGAATGAATTTCAATGAATTTAGTATCAGGTCTATCACTTTGATCTGTGAAACTATGGAATGGGTTTGAAGGCTTTATCGAACTGTCCAAGAGGAATAATGACACCTTTCACTGCTCAAATTGAGGCCTGTAACAGTCTTGATATTCGATTAGAGCAATTAATTAAGTTTCTGCATTTACGTGTGTTATCATCTGCAAACTAAATACCATGACACTCTTTTTCACGCAGCAAGTCAATACCAGGACATAGTTTGCTCATTCTATATAAAAGATTAACTATTTCATTCTCAGGAAATTTCATCTCATCTGACACGTTCGGCCAAGCCTTTTCGAAGGTTGCTAATTCTATTAATTTCTTTAAAAAAAATCAAATTCTACAAATAAGAAACATTTCTAGTCAGTATCAATGGATATATCTCTATACTCAATTCGCGAATATGTTTGTCACTAAGTCATACCGAATGTGATATTTCAGGGTTAGTTCTCTAAACAAGGTATGTGTGTAAGAGAATGATGTTGAATCCTCGTTATTATCTTTTGGTGCATCAAATTATTGCATTCACGAAGATGACTGCCAAGTTAAAATCAATATGAAAGGTACCTAAGTATCAAAATAAAACTCAAAAACCCATCCAGGAAATCAAGGCCCTAGCTTTTGAGAACGAGGTCAAATGGATCGCTTTTATGGTCAGTATCTGCTAATATATGACGTAATTCCATTCGTAAAACTGATTGACAAAGTAATGTAAATTGTGAAGTGTAGAACCAGTAAATTCTAGCAGAAATGGAGTCTAGCTTGCGAGAATGATGTCAAATGCAATATGTCTTTGCCCATTGTCTGCTGATACACATAAGTATTGACTTTACGGGAGTGATTAATGCTAATCTAAAGGGATACTGTGTAGCGAAGAGGACGGTAACATCAATACCAGCGAAGCAAGGCCCTGGCTTGCGAGAATGAGGATAGAGAGGCTGTGTTCCGAAAGAGGATCATTCAAAATAGCTTGTAACCGAAAGTGCACAATATAACTGCACAACTATAATGTATTGTTCGAGCACATGGTTGTCTAACTCATTAAATACTAAATAGTCATTTCTGTGTTATATAACCAGTTGCGCATAAGTCAGTTTTGAGTATTATCAATGAGTCGGTATAGCTAAGACAGTAAGTGCAACTCCAGAGATTGGAGGGTCATTGTTTCTATTCCAACAGAGGGTTAACTTATTATTTCTTTCAAAACATATTTCCATATATGCGAATTGCTTGGGGCCTAAGTTAAACATCATACCAAATTGTCATTTCTATAAGTTAAACATCTTTATTCGGCGAAAGTTGGTGAGTGGTTCCCTTACTTCTGAAACGTAACTGTTGCGTTTGTCTGATCAATGATTTGATACCAAGTATTATTCAGTGCTAACCATAATGACAATAGGTTACTTGTCTACTTCTTCACCAATATGTGAATTATCTAGATAGTGTAGATAAAATGATTACTAGAAGTAATGAACTTATTTTTCTACTTACTAAGACAGTCGCCTATGATTGTATGCAAATTAGCTGAACCACTGACAAGGTTGCGGCTCATCTTCCTTGGTATATACGCAATTCTAGGATCTTAAAGTGTATATACATGTACATACTGTTCTGTGAAAATGGTAATATGTGAAGACAATGACTGATTTGTCGATCTCATCTTTTAAGCGACTGAAGTTTCCTGTCTTGACGTAAGAGAATTGAAGCCTGAACGGAAATCAACGAAGGACTAATTCATTCCACCGAATACAGTTGCACATGAATTAAAATGTGCCTGAATACAGGGTTATCATGTGAGATCGGAGGTTGAAAAGAAAAGTGTGACAGAGATCAAACTCTCTTAGCGCATGCGTATTTCAAAAAGTCACAAGAAGAAGAAGAACAACAACAAGAACAACAACAACGCGAGCCTCCCGTTGACCTGCGTGCCGCAGGTAAAAATCTGCAAAGGGTAGTAAACTGCAAACTATCCTTTCAAATATTGTACATTGTTATTGAGATTTAATGGAGATTTAAAGTCAAACTTACATATTTGCTACCAAGAAGATAAGCACGTGCCTCTGTTAAACACATGAATATTTTTTATCGAATGGGCCTTGTATTGAATGATTGTGAAGAGTGCGTGAGTAGTATATAAAGGGGATCTGGACGCTCATTTTGGGGGGGATAACACTGTTTGAACAATTTTTCGAGGAGCATGCGGAGCTCAGAGTTATCTCCCCCTAAACAAGCCCCCAGATGCCCCATTACTACTTATCAAATTGACGTCACTATGACGTCATATCCGGTCACGTGACATCCGGGTCAAAGGTCACTTCCGATCACGTGACGGCTCAGCAAAGGGGAACCCTCAGTGTCTCCATACAGGTTTCCCCAAAACCGTATTGGCACGAAAAAAATACCTGAAACAATGAGAAGGAAGACTTATAGTAATAAACATAAACTATAGGTGTTGTACGATGTTATTATGACGAGTCTATGATCAGTGCGACCTCAGTGCGTTTATTGTCCAGTATATCTCCGCAAAAAATAAACATACAAAATGGCGGTGCTTGCTGTGGGGTGTCTCTTCCGACATCACAACATCGATCGTGCTGCCCTCTGGAGGCAAGGATGACAATTCTGACTGGGCGAACCCCCTGTGGCGCAAATTCCGGGTCATCTCTCCTGATTCGCACATTTGCATCTATACGGCAAATGCCTGTATGGGGTATAGGAGTGGTCATTTTTTGGTGGATTTTACTATGGGTTGTGGGATCTTGTTTTCTTCGTCTCGAGATGTAGAACACTATGGAAGGGGTCTAGAAGCTAAGCGGTGAAAGTTTTCGAAAGGTTCCCGGAGGTCTGAATAGGCTAATACTGGCTCAGTTGACAATGTTGGTCCCACTGGGAAATTTACTCCTGAACATTGCGGTATGGGTTGTGGGATTTTGTTTTTCACGTCTCACCACGTAGAACACGATGGGCGGGGTCTCGAAGTGAATGGTTGAAATTTTTGGAAAAAGTCACTGTACGCATGCGTAGTGGGTAAGTAGCGCTGGGTGGACGTTTTGGGGTCTAGGTGAGCCACTAGTGAGTCCGATTGGGTCGTATGAGGTCTTATTTGACGCTGTCGTGGAGGAGCATCCGACTGGACTAATGTATCGTCCGTTTTCATTATTCTGCACAGGCGCAACCTGGCCGTAGTATAGAAAACAGGCATTTTGGGCGTTCTTTTGGAGTAAAAATGGACCATCCGTGGTCCAAATGGACCGTGTGGGGTATCAGTGTGAAGCTATCGTGGGGTAGAGTCAGAATGGTGTGTTTTTATTGCAAGTCGCGTGAATCTGCGCACGGGCAGTTGGGTGTAGTAAGTAAAGTGGTCATTTTGGGGGTGCGTGGGGGTGTGTTTGGGGTAGAGAGGGATCATCCTTGGTCCGAATGCGTCGTGTGGGGTGTCATTTTGTAGCTCTCGGTGTGTAGACCACGATTCGAGGCACCTCCACGTCATCTGTGACACCGTTGGTGACGAAATCAGTACGAATAATAGCGAAAGTTTGCATTTTGGGGAGTGAAGGAAGGTATTTGGGGTGGAGAGGGACCATCCTTGGTCGGAATGCTTCGTGTCAAGGATGTCAAAGTGGAGCTCTTGGGGTGTAGATCCCGATTGGTGGTTTGTCCATGTCATCTGTGACGTCATTGGTGACGTCATCAGTACGAGTAGTAGCGAAAGTGGGCATTTTGGGGGAGTGAAGGAAGGCATTTGGGGTAGAGAGGGACCATCCTGGGTCCGAATGCGTCGTGTGGGGTGTCAAAGTGGAGCTCTCGATGAGTAGACCCCAAGTTAAGGTTTGTCCATGTCATCTGTGACGTCATTGGTGACGTCATCAGTACGAGTATTAGCGAAAGTGGGCATTTTCGGGGAGCGAAGGAAGGTATTTGGGATAGAGAGGGACCATCCTTGGTCCGAATGCGTCGTGCGGTGTGTCAGCTTGGTAGCCTTCGGGATGTATACCCCGACTTGAGGTTTGTCCATGTCATCTGTGACGTCACTGTTGACGTCATCAGTACGAGTAGCGAAAGTGGGCATCTCGGTGGTGAAGGAAGGTGTTTGGGTCCTTGGTCCGAATGCGTCGTGTGGGGTGTCAAAGTGGAGCTCTCGGGGTATAGACCCCAATTGAACTTTGTCCATGTCATCTGTGACGTCATTGGTGACGTAATCAGTACGAGTAGTAGCGAAAGTGGGCATTTTCGGGGAGTGAAGGAAGGTATTTGGGGTAGAGAGGGATCATCCTTGGTCCGAATACGTCGAGTGGGGTGTCAAAGTGGAGCTCTCGGGGTGTAGACCCCGATTTGAGATTTGTCCATGTCACTTGTGACGTCATTGCTGACGTCATCAGTACGAGTAGTAGCGAAAGTGGGCATTTTGGGGAAGTGAAGAGAGGTATTTGGTGTAGAGATGGACAATCCTTGGTCCGAATGCGTCGAGCGGGGTTTCATCTTGGTAGCCCTCGGGGTGTAGACCTCGACTTGAGGTTTGTCCATGTCATCTGTGACGTCATTGGTTACGTCATCAGGACGAGTAGCGAAAGTGGGCATCTTGGGGGTGTGTAGGAAGGTGTTTGGGGTAGAGAGGGACCATTTTTGGTCCGAATGCGTCGTGGGCGGTGTCAAAGCGAAGCATTCATGGTGTAGACCACGACTTGAGGGATGTCCATGTCATCTATGGCGTCATTGGTGACGTCATCAGTAGGAGTAGTAGACAAAGTGAGAATTTTGGAGTTGTGAAGGAAGGTGTTTGGTGTTGAGATGGACCATCCGTGGTCCAAGTGGACAGCGTGGGGTGTCATCTTGTAGTTCTCGTGGTGCAGACCACGATTTGAGGGATGTTCACGTCATCTGTGACGTCATCAGTAGGAGTAATAGCCAAAGTGGGCGTTTTTGGGGTGTGAAGGAAGGTGTTTGGGGTAGATATGGTCTATCCGTGGTCCGAATGCATTTTGTGAGGTGTCAAAGTGAAGTTTTCTTGGTATAGACCACGACTTGAGGGATGTCCACGTCATGTGTGACGTCATTGGTGACCTCACCAGTAGGAGTAGTAGCAAAGTGGGTATTTTGGGGTGTGTGAAGCAGGATGATTGGGGTAGAGATGGACCATGTTTGGTCCAAATGGCAGGGTTGGGGTATCCAAGTGAAGCTTTCCTGGGGTAGAGTCAGACTGATGTGTTTTTTATTGCAAGTCGCACCAATCTGCGCATGCGCAGTTGGCATGTAGTAAGTAAAGTGGTTATTTTGTGGGTGCACAAGGGTATATGTGAGAGATTGAGGTTCTATATCTCATCCAAGGGTGGTGTGTAGGGTGTCAACTCGAAGCTCTCATGGTACAGACCACGATCTGAGGGATATCCACGTCATCAGTACGAGTAGCAGCGAAAGAGGCAATTTTATGTGTGCAATGAAGTGCGCTTGAAAGGGTCCATCTTCGGTCTAGCTACCTGGTAGTTACCTGTGTGTGTGCGCGTGTGTGTGCCCGCGCGTGTTTGTTGGAGCATTGTGCTTAGTTAGCCGTCCCTCTTTCAGGAGACATGGAGGCTCTGAAGAGCCGTTCTTTTCTGTCGCTGTAAGACAGAACTGTCATTGCCACAGCGTCAGGGTCAATAGATCAAAGACCATTATGAGGCCAGCGCGCCGTGGCTGGTTTCGGCGTGAGCGCTCGTGGTAAATAGCCCGCGCATCAAGGATGGCTGTCATAGTCCAGTAGTGGTGGGTGATAGCACACCTCTCCATCGAGTCCACTCTGTCGAGGACCGCTTCTGGGAACTCTTTCAGGATCTGGCGTCGCCCCTCGCTGTCGTCGCCATCTCGAAACATGGACCGAACCACTGCTCGGTAACCCGTGAGTAAATTAACCACGATCGCATGCTGTAAAATGCGAATCGCATAGGGATGGGTCTCTGTCAAGGCTCTGCAACAGTAGGAATGGGAGTGTGGGGCCCAAAGGCACGTGTTTTGTAGACGATGTCACACATGTACGCCTATACGTAGCTCTACGGGTGTAGACCGTGATAAGTACTATTCTGATCGATTAGTGCAATAAGAGAACAACAACAACAAGGAATACAGGTCAATCATTTTATTATCTCCTCCATCACAGCACACCCACGTTGAGGGGTGTGTTTACAAATCACTTATGCTTTTGTCCGTGTATTGGCCGCATTGTCGGCTGCTCTTGTCCAATCAGAAGTTAATTGTGCTGATCTCAGACTGCTCTTGGCCAATCAGAAACCGACCCTCAAAATAAGTATAATTCATGTTGAAGGATGGAACACAAACTGTGGGCGTCTTTCAGATTAATGGGGATCAACTGACTGTGCAGTCTGAAGACTCGATCGCAACGCTGGCATTCATGAATGGGGGCCTTATGGACCCACCTTTGATATCGCCGTAAATTATCCTTACGATTAAATGACTTCCTGCAGATCGAACATGTATACTCATGGATGGGGTCAAACATCACGGGTTCCTCAATCCTCAAGCGTGAATGTCCATGGATTACACGTTGGTGAGATCTCAGCTGGCTGTGTAGTCTGAAGCGGAGTCTACAATCCCAACATTGATGCCTGGATGTCTCATGGAGACACCGTTCATGGCGGTGTAAATTATCCAGGCGATTAAATGTATCCCTACAGGTCTCGCAGGTGTACTGGACAGTGGCGACGTGGATGGTATACTCATGACGTTGTAAGTCATGCAAGCGTGTGAAGGAAATGGTACACGTGAACATCGTGCCGTAAGCTGTTGAACGAATGTCTGCTGAAAATGGCAGGCCGCTTTCCTTTTATAGCACGCTAGCTGGCGATCTATTTTTAGCACAACCGATTCAATCTGCTTCAAACATGCTCCAAGAGCTCTGAGCTCATTCATACACACACACACGCACACACACGTACACACACAGGTACACACACACACACACACACACACACACACACACCCGCGCATACACACGCACGCACGCACACACACGTACACACACATACGCAAACACACACGCACACGGACGCACAGACGTACACACAAACGCACACACAGGTAACTCTACCAGGTAGCCAGACCGAAGATGGTCCCTTTAAAACGCACTCCATTGCACACATAAAATGGCCCCTTTCGATACTACTCGTACTGATGACGTCACAGCTGACGTGGACATCCTTCAAACCGTGGTCTGTACCACGAGAGCTTCGAGTTGACACCCTACACACTACTCTTGGATGAGATATATAACCTCAACCGCTCACATATACCCTTGTGCACCTTCAAAATAACCACTTCAGATGGTAGACTCATGACGTTGTAAGTCATGCAAGCGTGTGAAGGAAATGGTACACGTGAACATCGTGCCGTAAGCTGTTGAACGAATGTCTGTTGAAAATGGCAGGCCGCTTTCCTTTTATAGCACGCTAGCTGGCGATCTATTTTTAGCACAACCGATTCAATCTGCTTCAAACATGCTCCAAGAGCTCTGAGCTCATTCATACACACACACACACACGTACACACACGTACACACACACGTACACACACACGCACACACACACACACACACACACAAGAGTCTACCTTCACTTACTACATCCCAACTGCGCATGCGTAGATTGGTGCGTCTTGCAATAAAAAACACGTCAGTCCGACTCTACCCCACGAAAGCTTCACTTAGATACCCAACCGGGCCATTTGGACCAAACATGGTCCATCTCTACCCCAAACACCCTGCTTCACACTCCGAAAATACCGCTTTGCTACTACTTCTACTGCTGAGGCCACCAATGACATCACGCATGACGTGGACATCCCTCAAGTCTTGGTCTATACCACGCAAACTTCACTTTGACACCTCACACGATGCATTCGGACCACGGATGGACCATATCTACCCCAAACACCTTCTTTCACACCCCGAAAACGCTCACTTTCGCTACTACTCGTACTGATGGCGTCACCAATGATGTCACAGAAGACATGGACGAACCTCAAATCGGGGTCTACACCCCGAGAGCTCCACTTTGACACCCCACACGACGCATTCGGACCAAGGATGGTCCCTCTCTACCCAAATACCTTCCTTCACTCCCTCAAAAACTTTCGCTAATATTCTTACTGATGACGTCACCAATGACGCCACAGATGAGGTGGACATGTCGGGGTCTACACCCAGAGGGCTACCAAGATGACACCCCGCACGACGCATTCGGATCAAGGATGGTCTCTCTCTACCCCAAATTCTTTCCCTCCCTCCACCAAAATGCCAACTTTCGCTACTACTCGTACTGATGACGTCACCATTGAGGTCACAGATGACATGGACAAACCTCAAATCGAGGTCTACACCCCGAGAGCTCCACTAGACACCTCACGCGATGCATTCGGACCAAGGATGGTCCCTCTCTACCCCAAATACCTTCCTTCACTCCCCCAAAATGCCCACTTTCGCTAGTACTCGTACTGATGACGTCACCAATAATGTCACAGAAGACATGGACGAACCTCAAATCGAGGTCTACACCCCGAGAGCTCCACTTTGACACCCCACACGACGCATTCGGACCAAGGATGGTCCCTCTCAACCCAAATACCTTCCTTCACTCCCTCAAAAACTTTCGCTACAATTCTTACTGATGACGTCACCAATGACGCCACAGATGAGGTGGACATGCCTCAAATCGTGGTCTGCACGCCGAGAGCTACAAAATGACACCCAACACGACGCATTCGGACCAAGGATGGTCCCTCTCTACCCCAAACACACCCTCAGGCGCCCCCAAAATGACCACTTTACTTACTTCACGCGTGCATGCGCAGGTTCACGAGACTTGCAATTAAAAACACACCATTCTGACTACCTCACGAGAGATTCACACGGATACACCACACGGTCCATTTGAAGCACGGATGGTCCATCTTTACCCCAAAAGAACCTCCAAAATGTCTGCTTTCTATATTACGGCCAGGCTGCGCATGCGCAGAATAATGAAAACGGACGATGCATCAGACCAGTCTGATGTTCCTCCACATAATGAGCTTCAAAATAAGAGCTTCAAAATAAGACCTCATACGACCCAATCGGACCATTAGGGGCTCACCTAGACCCCAAAACGTCCACACAGAGCTACTTAACCACTACGCATGCGTACAGTGACTTTAGAATTTTTTTTTCAACCAATCGCTTCGAGACTCCGTCCATCGTATTCTACGTGGTGAGGCGTGAAAAACAAGATCCCACAATCCATACCGCAATGTCCAGGAGTAAATTTCCAAGTGGGACCAACATTGTCCACTGAGCCAGTATGGGTCTATCCAGACCTCCGGGAACTTTTCGAAACATTTCACCGTTTAGCTTCTAGACCCCTCTCATCGTGTTCTACAGCTCGAGACGTGGAAAACAAGACCCCACAACCCATAGTAAAATCCACAAACAAGAGCCCAAGGGGCTTCAATATACGCCCGTATATCTGGAATTACAAGGTTGTTTAATAGCCTTGATTCCAGTTGGTAGCTAGCAATCCAGAGAAAGGTCTACAATTTTGTGCTTCTGAGAATGTACCATATATCACATCTTATATTGAATGATACCTAAAATGGGCTTAACTCTTGGTAACTAGATAGTTGACCTTGAACCAAGAGCCCAGAGCTCACTTATCCCACAATGAAATCGACAATAGTCAAACACAAGAAAATAGTAGTTTTCCTGCAAATGGATTCCTTTCAGCCGAGAGAATTTTTCATGAAGGGAGAATAAAGTGATGAAGTAAACCTTTGTTCTTGAGTTAATAAACAGGTATGAAGTTCATGAAGTTCTCCCCACTGAATTAGTAAATGTATGGTTATTATTTCACAACAGTTTAACTAAATGTAGCTGTTTCAAACATGGGAGACAACTCCACAGGACAAATGCCATAAACATGTAGGGGAGAGAACTCTCAAAACTTGATTCAGTTTTGGGGGGCTGTGATCTTGCCCTTTGACAAATTGATCTCAAAATGTATGGCTACTCTTTGCCATGTGAGTAAAGTATACTCAAAGTTTGGTACCATTCCATACCTTGAAACTAGAGATATCGCATGGACAACAAATGTTAATCGATGAATGGACAGAACGCAACATCGCATCTTCGGCATATGAAAATGTGACCTTAAATGATTTCTTGATTTTGGGGTCACAGTGACCTTGACCTTTGACCCGCATTTTGGTATGTAACACATGTCCCTCTGATGTATCTACTGGCAGAAAAAAGTTATTTTGAATGATTTCCTGATTTTGGAGTCACGGTGACCTTGGCGTTCGGCCTTGATTTACATTTTGGTACGTGACACATCATGTCCCCCTAATGTATCTAATGACACAAAAAAAAGATTTCTTAATTCTGGAGTCACAGTGACCTTGACTACTGACCTTGACCTAAATTTTGGTACATGACTAACCGTCTCCCCGTAATTTCTCAATGGACACAAAAAGACCTTGACCTTTGAACTTGACCTACATTTTAGTATGTGACACATCCTGTCCCCCTAATGTATCTGCTGACACAAAAAAAATGTTATTTTTAATAATTTCCTGATTTTGGGGTCACAGTGACCTTTGACCTTGACCTAATTTTTGGTATGTGACACTTCATTTCCGCCTATTGAATCCACTCACAAAATTTTTGCAATTTTTAATGATTTCCTGATGTTTAGGTCACACTGACCGTTGACCTTGATTCTGAGGTCACAGTGACCTTGAGTATTGATCTGGATCTAAATTTTGGTACATGACAAACGGCTACCCATAATTTCTCAATGGACTCATGATTTTTAACAATTTTACGATTTTGGATCACAGTGACCTTGACCTTTGACCTTGGCCTAAATATTGGTATGTGCCACATCGTGTTCCCCTAATGTATCTACTGACACAAAGAAATGTTATTTTTAATAATTTCCTGATTTTGGGGACACAATGACCTTTGACCTTCGGTGTTTTGGTATGCGACGCTTCATTTCCCCCTATTGATTCCACTCACACAAAATTAGAAATTTTTAATGATTTCCTGATTTTTCAGTCACACTGACCTTCGACCTCTGACCTCGACCTACATTTGGTATGCAACACATCGTTGCTCAACAAAAATTAGAACTGTAGATAGAAAACTGTCAACGATCCATGATTTCCTGATTTTAGGCAACAGTGACCTTTGACCTCTGACCTCGACCTTAATTTTGTTATGCGACACATCGTCTCCCCGTAGGGTATCCACTCACCAAAAATTAGAACTGTAGACAGAAAGCTGTCCCAGACATAGACCGGACACGACGGACGGACAGACGGACACACGGACGGAAACCGCCATCACATAATACGTCCGCCTTTTGGCGGGCGTATAAAAATGACCACCCCTATACCCCATACAGGCATTTGCGAATCAGGGGAGATGACCCGAAATTTGCGCCACAGAGGGTTCGCCCAGCCAGAGTTGTCTTCCTTGCCTTCAGAGAGCAGCACGATCGATGTCGTGATGTCGAAAGGGAATCCCGACAGCAAGCGCCGCCATTTTGTATGTTTATTTTTTGCGGAGATATACTGGACAATAAACGCTCGACCCTGGGGTCGCACTTATCATAGACTCGTCATAATAACATCGTACAACACCAAAAGGTTATGTTTATTACTGTAAGTCTTCCTTCCCATGGTTTCAGGTATTTTTTTCGTGCCAATACGGTTTTCGGGAAACCTGTATGGAGACACTGAGGGTTCCCCACTGTCCATTTAGGCTGGGCACAGTGCTGACGATATTGTCGTGGACCATGTTTCGGGCGATTCACATTGGGAGTCAATGGGGTCGGGCCTTATTGCTGAGCCGTCACGTGACCGGAAGTGACCTTTGACCCGGATGTGACCTATAACCCGGATATCACGTGACCGGATATGACGTCATAGTGACGTCAATTTGATAAGTAGTAAAAGGGCATCTGGGGGCTTATTTAGGGAGAGATAACTCTGAGCTCCGCGAAAAATTGTTCAAACAGAGTTATCTCCCCCAAAATGAGCGCCCAGATCCCCTTTATATACTACTTGCGTGGTGGCCAAATAAATAGTTTGTACCTACCTTTGTATGTACTTGTATTCGAGTAATAATACATTTGCAGAACAAACCCTGCTTTGCAATCGTTATACTAGTTCCAAAATCATCGAACTTACAATCAAAATAAGTGAATGAAAGTACTAAACTTTGGTCTATGTGTACCAATGAACTTTTCTTCCCCGCATCCGGCACCCACCGCTACTCATCAGACACGTTTAAACATCCAAGAAATAATCCTCTCAACCGACGCCCTCTCCTCAACCAACCGAACTTGCGATCTGTCCATTAATGGATAAAGATAAAGATCGAGGGTAATGAAAGAGGTCGATAATATGCTTACACAATGTCTTTATTTTTTCGCAAACCACCCCGTCTCTATCGTTGTCACATACGTAGTCATTCCATGTTCCATCAGACAACATCTCCACACAACTTTCCGGAAGATCTCCATAATTGTTCGGCTCAACTGAAGAACAAAAAGAAAGGGAAATATTTTGATTGAATATCATTATTACTGTGCTGCGTTCCACTAGATGCCCGATGGCCGTAGGAAAGAGTATGTCGGTATGCTTCTAAAACAATCGGTGACATGGTGGTGGGAATAAAGTATATTTAAAAAACCCGAAATAATCATTAACCGTAGATGTCGCTGGTAATCAGAACTGATTGTTCAAAAAGTGTGCTTGGCACCAGTCCGAAACAACATTTGAAACACAGGGGACTCAAAAATAAACATAATTTTCACAAAAACATTCTACTGGTGGTAGAGATATGGTGTTTCGTACTTTTCGCATGCTTTGATTTTTAAGCAGAAGAAGTGCTTACCTTGTTCCCAGTTGCTGAAGGAGATCGGTCTCCCGTCCTCCCAGATGAATACGCCTTCCGCTTCTGTATCACTCAGTCCAATTGAGACGTAGTGTGGAAAGGGGGTTATACTTATGGAAAGGTTATTCACCAGCTCATTGACTGTAGATGAATGGATTGTAACCAGCATCCCACCCTGCTGTGTACACAGGTCTCTGGATTGTGTCCAATTGATGTTTTGCTTGGGTGCTATGGGGAAAGTTCGGTAACACTTCTCTTGGTATTGTACCCAGTGGATAGGACAAGCTGCATCAATGAATGAGAATAAAATATTCTAGTTGTTCATTTGACTCCGTGGTCGACAAACTACAAGAAAAGCAGATGTGATTTACTGGTTGAAAAAACACGTTGGCCCCAATGTATTTCCGTATTCCAATTGTCATAACAATGGTCTTTCGGTGACGTTTTCCCATTCACCCGTAACTATTACGACGTACTTTTGCCTTTCAACCAATCTCGGTAAACTTCGATGGTAAGCTCACGGAGGAACAATCTCAACTTGGCTATATGTAAACTGCTGTGTTCTCACCAAGAGTTCTAAAGCAATAGTAAGCCAATCGACTGGCCAGTTACAGAAGGCGTACGGCAATTGCGTCTATAACACAAGCATCGCGGTCGTCACAACATGTCTAGCTGCAACCGCATCTTACAAACCGCAACATAACGACGGTCTGACTGGTAGTTAGGTGGTTTAGCATACAAATCGTAACCTGCTGCAACAAAGCACCAAAATCGGCACATCCATCACTTAAGGCACACTAAACAATATCAAAAGTGGTGCCGCTTGCTCTGGGCCCTGTGATGGTCCCCAGAAGGGCATCTGACGGGAAATATTATTGTTGAAGGCTATTTGATTTCAAGAGTTACTTCGTTAGTATCATTATTATTGATGCTAGGAATTTGTAACTTGCCACACTATATCTCTTATTTAAGCGCTATCACAAAATGTAACAAAATCTAAGACGGTGACTCTTGTGATGTAACAGTGACGTCACATTCTAGAAAAAAAGTCATTTTGTGAACGATTTTGGAACCGATTGGAGCAGGGTTTAACGAACACACTCAACAGTATACATAGTTGCGCACAGCCCTGAGTGCTTTAACCCTAGCTGGCCAAGGAGATTGTTTGGGGGGAGTACCGCAGCCTGGAAGGGGGGAAGTGCCCTCCCTAAATATTTTCGCTATTCCTGAGCCTAGGGGACTGATACTTACCACACTATATCTTTTGAGTCAAACTCTACTAGCAAATGTAAAAAAATGCAAGCTGTCAGCCATGATGACGTAGCAGTGACGTCATATTAAAAAATGGCATTTTGGGTCAATTTTTCGGTCAGAGTTTTTTAATTTTTAATTTAAGAGTTTTCTTCGCAGAAACTGCATGATAACTTATTAAATAATAATCTGATACGAAACAAAATATGTTTTATCCACATTTCCTTGCAGAAAAGCACAAATTTTTAAGAAATCTAACGAAACCGAGTTTTTTATTTTTAATTTAAGCGTTTTCTTCGCAAAAACTGCATGATAACTTATTAAATAATAATCTGATACGAAATAAAATATGTTTTATCCACATTTCCTTGTAGAAAAGCACAAATTTTTAATAAATCTAACGAAAACGTCACTTTTCTGGTACCCAACATAGCCGCCATTTTGAATTTACCCATTATTCTCTGCTCGGGGGCCATGCAAATAGGCTCCCTAATACACTAAGCTACAAAAGTCACGGAATATCAGCTCTTAAATATTTGTCGTTCTGGAGAACGACAAAAATCAACAGGGGGGCTGCGGAAAGTGCTGATGAAGAGGCTTTAATATAGAGAGCTGAGAAGGATAAACCTGAAGTCCGATCAGACGATAGTCCTTGCTGCACTAGAAGAGTACCTTATTGGATGTTCAAAGTGAGAAATAGTTGAAATTACAGTACTCGTTTATTGGATGGATCTCACCAAGAGCAAGGTCAATGAAACAATACGCCATATTGGCAGAAATACCCTTCTTCAGCATACCAGTTCTGAGAAACCTGAATTTGCATTTACTCTGGAAGATCGATTTGACTGACCGACATCTTTTCTCTTACGAATACGACTATACGCAGAAACTTTCAAAAACCGGCCTACTTTGGATAATCGCTATCTAAATAACGCATGTATACCCACCTTCACTGGATTTGAAGGAAATAGCCCTAACGACACATCATATTTAGACAATTATCCCTATGAAAATGACGCAGGTCTTCTCTATCGTCGACATTATGACAACGGTTTGCAATTTCGACAACGTAAGCTATCCCTTTCTGGACAGTAATATTCCAGTGAACCCTGCATTTGGCTTATAAATATTTCATCTAATAGCAATTGCTAGATTCTTTGTAAAATGTGACGATTTTAATCAACGTCACGACACATTATCGCAGAACAGGGCTATATTACCAAGCCCTCTCACTCGAAGTTTCTCAAATTTGGCGATACATATCGCATGCTAATAAAAAATACGAGAGTTACATGCAAGGTCTTTGGCGTTTTGTTTCGTAACATGTATCTAATTCCGATTAACACGGGGTTAGTGATCGTGTGAATCTATGTACTTCAAGATCATCCGGATGCTCATGTGAGCCAGAACAATCAAAGCGTGAGTGAGATGCATCATTCTCCAGATAACCATATTGCAAGGAAAATCATATGGATCAAGAATACAGATCAGAGATACGGATTTGATATTTTTAGAACATCATGATGTCTTGCCAGCATCGTTGAAAACTGTTGAATGCTTCTTTATTGCAGGAAACTAACCTATGCTTAATTACACTGTGACAGTTTTTTCTTGAATTTGGTGTTATGCTGTATACGAAGTAGGTCTTTGGATTATGGACCCTGGAATTCTTTAACGGACGACGGCTGTATATTGAATGAGAAATCAGAAACCCGTATTGTGGGTATTATGGGTGGTAACGGAAACTAAAAATGGTATTACAAGATTTACCTTCAGGCCTTTCACACACGTAACCATTTATAACATGATCACAATAGTAGTCGTTCCACTTCCCGTCTTCCTTCATATGTACGCAGTCTTCCATCCCGTTATAGTTGTCCGGCTGTCCTAAAATATGTTAAATATCGTTATTCGTCAAAAGCTACGTGCGTATCAGGGTTTTGGGATTCCACAACCTGTTTATCAAACTATAGTATTTGTCTTGTAATTAGCCGATTAATTAATTAAAGGTTGTATACATTCAGCATTTTGTCTTCCATCAATTGCATCTTCTGCAAAACAATCTCATATAAGATCTAACTACGGTTACCGTGATATTCATAATAAAATATTTTAGAATAAAAAGTTAATTAAGGAAAGGATATGATGAGTTGAATCCTTATAATGACGTCTAGTCAAATCTATTCTAATATTGTCATAACAAACTTAAATGGTTTTACTGGATATTTTATTGTATTTCTTACCTGTCGCCGATAACCATATCGGCTTCAGCATGGATACAGGCAACGTAACGTACTACGATAGTATATATCAGTTTAAGTTTGTTTCATTAAAAGTATCCTGGGTGTGGCCAAATGCCGTTTTAGGGGCTAAACTTGCAACATTTGGTCATCAATTAGTGCTTTCTCTCAATGTAGCATGGAATAGTTCTGTCATTTCACACAGTATTGCATGAAGCGGGTGTAGGACAAAACCCCAGCGGACAAAACCCCAGTGGACAAAACCCCAGTCGGACAAAACCCCAGTCGGACAAAACAAATTATATTAGCCATACAACAACATTAAGAAATTTTATCTATATTTTTTTTTATTAAATTAAGGACAATATTTACATGTTAGTAGTAGGGAGTAATGATTTCGAACCGCATTTTTGGGGCACCGGGAAATTTCGCCATCTGTTGGTCCATGTTGAATCGCAACCGGGAACCCTCAAAATTATGGTAAGGGAGGTAACTCTTGATGCCCGTGATGATTTTTGACATATTCCTGGTTATCTCCCCTGATTCGCACATTTGCATCTATACGGGGAATGCCATCCTCTCCCAGGGTGCTTTGCGCTACGCTGCATTTACCCCTGTAGGGGTTTCGCCATCTTTTTGCAGGATTCCTGCAGAAACCAAGAACTGTTCTATCTAAATGTTTTACTGATCGCAAAACGTTTATTTATCTTGAAATATACTTAACGGATATTCAGTGTGTTACAAAACGGCAGTGTCACAGAGTTTGAAGGCAGCTTTTTGATAAATTACCTCAGAACTATATGTTGCGGAAATATATATCGGTGAATCGCGGCTGATATTAATTCGCCCAGTTAGACGGTCGTCATGTTCGTTTACTGTGGCAACAGATGACCTTGGGTCAACTCGAGCAAAGTCCGTGAGACCCTTACAGCGCTAAATGGAGAGGCGCGAAGCAGAACGTAATGACTGCCTGGTAGAGCTTGGGGGAATGCCTGTATGGGAATACGGGCCTATATTCCTCCGCGGTAATGCGGTCTGGCGGTGATGCGCTCGCGGAAAAAAGCTTCCGCGGAGAAAAGTCCCCAGACTTCAAATACGCTGCATGGTCCGATTGGGTCGTATGAGGTATCAATGTGAAGCATTCGTGAAGGGGCATCCGATGGGTTAGGTGTGGGGTTGAAATATCGTCATTCTGCGCATGCGCGGTGGACAAAGGGTATGGAAATAGACGTTTTGGGGTCTAGGTGGGCCACTATTGGGTCGATGGAGTCATATGAGGTATCAATGTGAAGCATTCGTGAAGGCGCATTCGTCATTCTGCGCATGCGCGGTAGACAAAGGGTATGGAAATAGACGTTTTGGGGTCTAGGGCGGCCACTAATGGACCGATGGGGTCGAGGGAGGTATCAATGTGAAGCCTATGTGAGGGGTCATCCGGCTGGATGGATGTGGGGTCGGAATATCGTCATTCTGCGCATGCGCAATAGACAAAGGGTATGAAAATAGACGTTTTGAGATCTGGGTGAGCCACTAATGAGCCGATGGAGTTGAGTGAGGTATCAATGTGAAGCCTAGGTGAGGGGGCATCCGATTGGATTAGTGTTTCGGCCGTTGTCCACATTCTGCGCATGCGCAGACAGGGAATTCTGGGAAAAGGGCGTGGAAATAGACGTTTTGGGGTTTAGGTGAGCCCCTAATGATCCTATGGTGTCGTATGAGGTCTTATTTTGTAGCTGCCGTGAGGGAGCATCCGGCTGGGCTAGTGTGTCGTTCGTTGTCAATAGTCTGCGCATGCGCAGTCTGGCCGTAATATAGAAATAGACGTGTTGGGGTTTAGGTGGGCCACTAGTGGGCCGATTAGATCGAGTGAGGTATCAATGTAAAGCATACGTGAGGGAGTCACCAACGGGCTGGGTGTGACGTGGAACTGACGTCATTCTGCGCATACGCAGTAGAGAAAAGGTATGGAAATAGACGTTCTGTGGCCTAGACGAGCTACTTTCGGGTCGATGGAGTCGAGTGAGGTATCCATTTGAAGCCTATGTGAGGGAGCAACCGCCTGGAGTAGTGTCTCGGCCGTTGTCCACATTCTGCGCATGCGCAGACAGGGAATTGTGGGAAACGGGTGTGGAAATAGACGTTTTTGCGGTTTAGGTGGGCCACTCATGGTCCGATGGAGTCGAGTGAGGTATCAAAGTGAAGCATCCGTGAAGGGACACCCAGTCATGGGTGGGTGCGTGTAAAATTAGGAGTATGAGGTCACTACCGGTTTGGGTGAATGGGGCGTGACCTTGGAACATGATAGGACATGTACCGACCTGTCTGTGGGGGTTTCCCCACCAGAATTTCGCTAACGTCTGCGCCTGCATCCGGGTATGCATGAGGGCCTGTGTGAATGGGGTGTGACCTGGGAACATGATAGGAATGCATGTACTGACCTGTCTGTGGGTTTTTTCCCGGCCCGGCCCGGCCCGCCCCGGCCGCAGCGCGCGCGCGCGCGGGTTCTCCGGCCGCACGCGCGCGCGCGTCATCACCGGCAGTGCGCGGATGAATGTCGGGTCAAAGGTCACATCCAGGTCAAAGGTCTCCCTTTCGGCAAGGTTCGGCAACAATGTTGCGGCATCGATATACAGAGCTTGAACCCAAAAAGGGGATTGTAAATTAACCTGGGAAGGATGGGCAGTTCCATTTGGACCAATCAGCGGTCGAGAAAAAGAGCCAATGAGCGATCGATAAAAGAACCAATGGACGGGTACTAGAATTTCGCTCACGTCTGCGCCTCCATCCGGGTACTGGGATGCTTTCGCCTACGTCCGCGCCTACATCCGGGTTCTTGTACACCCGGGTAATGTTTTCTGGACATGGATGGGTTACCTTTGGCTCCATTCTAGGCCACTGATTGACTAATACGGTGTTCAAAGCCAGTTTCATGCATTATGCTCATATAGAAAACACACAAGACAGGGTTTTTTTGGTGAGATCTCATTTTGTTTTTTATTCAGTAACAACAACAACAACGTGAGAACAACCACGTGAAAACTGAAGCCCAGAACAGGAGGCTTGTACATTGAAAGAACTGAAGCCCAGAACAGGGGGCTTGTAAACTTAAGCCCAGAACAGCGGGCTTGTGTACATTGAAAGAACTTAAGCCCAGAACGGGGCTTGTACATTGAAATGATGGACGGCCCAGTCATATACGAGTACATCGCGGTCCTCGGCCTTGGGGTACTCGTCAAACATCTGTACGATGGTAGATACGGTTCTTCCCCGGCATCGATGGTACAGGTAAAACAAGCAATATTGTCCGCACACGCTACTGGTCAGGCTTTGCAACGTTTGACTGTTCCAATACCACGTCTCTGTGCCTTGATCCATGAAGTCTGTTAAATCGGGATGGAGGGGTGGCAGGCCATACGGGTCAAAGTATTCGCCCTGCGTTTCTGTCAAGTACACGGCCATCCAATGTTCACCGGGCCGATCCATCGGGTCCGTGTTGAGAACGTAAGCAGCAGGATACATACGGTCTAATGGGAACACATCTCGGGCGAACACCCCTTGAAAGACCATACGTGTCCCTGGGTCATTCTTCAGCACGGTGGTTATCTGGTCTGTATCCATGTTAGGTGGAGAAGTCACACAGGACGTTGCGTGCTTTGTCCACTTGAATGATGTTGTCAAACTCGGCGTAGCAGATCATATTGACGGTGGTCCCGAGGGCTCGTGCAAAGTGGATTTCCAACCGTAAATTGCCTTGCTTGGCGAGGGACAGCTGATGGTCGTTCTCTAAGGTGGGGGTCAGATCGAAACAGAACAACGTGTATCCGTTCGCGTAGTTCTCCCGACTGATCATATTCCCTTCGTCCTGGTTGATTTGACCGGTGGCTGTAAACATGCTCTGATAGGCTCGAATGAAATTCCTGCACCCAAAGTTCGGTGTTAAGGCCGTGGCTGGGACCTGTTGTCCGTCCACATGCAGGGTCACAAAAATTGATGCCGAAATGTTTAAAGTCAAACGGGTTCTCTGGGTAGGCTCCGCTGAAACTGGTGTTTTCCACACAGGCCAGGATCAATCGCTTGGGTAGTTCCCCCAGGAACAGGTTTTCTTTGTTGGCGCTCATATTTCCAGCAGGCACAGAGAACACTTTGGTTTGTACACGTCGGATAGGGTACTGGGCTGGTTTTGTTGCCAAGGCTTTCATGTGTCCCAATTGAACGGCTGGATTCGGTTTCACTTTTCGGACATACAGAACTGCGTCTTGGATGACAATCTTATAGTCGGCTGCATGCCCGTCTACGTTAGTGGCCATCAAGGCGAAGGTCGGAGGCGCCCGTATCAGTCGGAGTTTGATGGGGATCTTGTTCAAGAGGTACCGGTCTTGCATGAAAATGTCTGCGTGCAGTCGACCCATGAGATCCACCGAGGCGCCGTTCGCGGTGAAAGCCTTCCGTTTGTTATATCCTTCATTGTCCACCGTGTCCATGTGCTCGGCTGTGTCCTGGTAGAATAAAGCGGCTGTCAGTTGAGATTTGTCTCGATGTAGGCTCGGTAGGGGTAGGTGTTGGTCGAGTCACTGATGAGTTTGTCGCTTAGAAAAATATCCACCTGTTGAAACATTGAGTGCAGCCAGAGATTCGTCGGGCCCACCGTTGCAGCTTGGATGATTCTGGAGCCATCCCCATTGACGACCTTGGCTTTCACATACAAGTACGTATGGGCTAAATCCACATAGGCCGTATCCGCATTACTGATTGTGAACTCGATGGGCCCTGTGTCGTTGATGCTGGAGAGCGGGAGATGCTCAACCCATACTCCATGTTCGGCACTGGTCTGTGTGGGCGGCACGGTCCACAAATCAAATTCACTGTTGGTGGAGGGACAGGACTCCGCGTGGATCAAGGACATGATTAAGAAAATATATCCTGGGTCTTCGATGTGCGTCGTCGCTGGGTCGGTCGTCTACTGGTGCGTGGTCTCGGTGGTGCAGGTCTTTTATTCCCTACGGTGCGTTGTGCTTTGGCGACCAAGACGCCTCCCGCTTCTTTGGCCCGCCGTTTCAAGGTTTCTCTGGGTGCCGTACCCCCCAAGACATCACCGGCCACTTGCAGTCCACTGCGTACCGCTTGTTTGCCGATCGCTTTCACTCCACGCGTCACCAAGGGCAGGAACGTTTTGACGATGCTCCCGAGTATGTTTCCCAGCCCATGTCCTCGTTGCATGCGTGCACCACTAAAGACGGGAAGGCCACCCCCGGCCTGTTGGGCATAATAGTCCATATAGCTTCGTGCATCGCACTCGTAAGGGACCTTTATTATACAAAGTGGGGAGCACGTGTTTGTCGAAAATGAAGTGTCAGCACCACTTTTCCTCGTTCGAATGCCACCGGTCGTCCCGTGTCATCTCTTATATCCACCGTGATAGTGTTGATGTCGGTTTGTCGTACGGGTAGGTAGAGCATGTGGGTGAAACTGTGGGTGACTTGATCTCCATACGTCTTTTTAATGGGGACCACCCGTAACAGAGGTGTGTTGATATCGCCCACGATGTGGTTGTCGACTACGTCCGAGTAGACATAGAGTCCGTACATACCCGACTTCATATCCATCGGGGTCTGGCCATGGTCCTCGGATGGACCCGTGTAGGTCGCGTGAGCGAGACCCAGCAATTGCTGTAGGATAGGACTCAGTACGGCACACACGTTGGCGGTGAGGAGGATCTGTGCCTTGACGTTGTGTGCGTTGTAATCGAAGTCCACGTGATTCTTGAAGGGAAAGGATTTGATGGGTTTTGAAGTATTCGTGACCTCCCGTAGAGCCTTATAATGCAGCAGTCTTGTCAGCCCACCCATGAACTCCTTGGGGGTATCGTATTGGCCTTCGGGGAGGGTGAGTGGGGTGTTTTTGCCTTCGTAGGTCACCTCGTACCACACTTCATTGGCTCGCACGTTGTACCACGAGAAAGGGTATTGGATATCCACGAGGCCACATTCCCATCGTCCAGGTAAATGCAACGGTTGCGGTAACTGAGTGACGTACTTGGCCAAGGTGTTGTCAGGAAACACATCCAGCGAACTGTTACTGGGTAGGGTGAGGTAAAACATGGCGACTGAGCTGTCCTGCTGCTGCTGTTGGTTTTAATAGGTGTTCCAGGCCTTGGG
This sequence comes from Hanleya hanleyi, assembly GCA_036873755.1. Classification (NCBI taxonomy): domain Eukaryota; kingdom Metazoa; phylum Mollusca; class Polyplacophora; order Lepidopleurida; family Hanleyidae; genus Hanleya; species Hanleya hanleyi. The sequence continues at coordinate 60,792 of JAVTVY010020763.1, forward strand.
CGGTTGTGTCCGGCGTCGTATTCGTCGCGGTGACTTGCCACGTGTCACGACTCTGGAGATGTGGGATGTCCTGATCGAGGATGGTTTTTTAAAGGCCTGAAAAGAAGGTGCCCGTTGTGGTGGTGGTGTTTTGGGGGGGTGACTCCGGTTCCCATTCGGCTTCCCAAGAAGGTAGTGGGCCACTCGGCGATTGCTGGGTCCGCTGCATAAAGGCCCAGCGGTGGGGGTTCCCCACCAATTCCTGTGGTACATGCATGTCTTTCAAGCCTTGAGCGAAGACCTCCCATCCTCGAGGATCCGTGTGCGACCTGCGTTGACGCATCAGGTCATTCACTAAATCCGTCATGTGGGTCCCGGGGACAACCTGATTCTGTACCAGGAATTCGCCTTTATCATTCCAAGTCATGTTAGGATTCTGTTTCATCCGTTGTAATACTAGGCCAGATTGTTTCTTGAACGATGCAGGTACACTATGCAGCACTTCGTCTTCGACCCACTGTGGGGCTGTGGGTGGTACCCCTGGTAATGGCAGCTGTTAGAGCGGTGCTGAGGTAGGCAGTGTGTCACGTGGTGGTGGTGGTGGTGGTGGTGCTGGGGTAGAGAGGGTTTTGTATTGGTCCATGAACGTCATGTACCGTTGAAGCGTCTCATTGTACCGTTGTACTTTCTCACTGTCGCTTAACCCCGGTCTCTGTAAGATCTGTTGCATCTCTCCATCGAGGGTGTTTATGGTCTCCATCGTAGGTGGGACAGGGTAGAGCGATTGGAGGTTTTGAAGGAACCGTGGTTCGACGAGGACCATTTTTTTCGTGTGGTTCATTGTCGGTCGAAGAGTCCACCCAATACTGGACCCAACACGGAAGCGGCCAACGGTGCTAAGATGGCCCCGAGAAAGCCGCCTTTCTGTAACACCTTTTTTCTTTTGTGTTTGAGGGACCCGCTTCTGGACTAGGGTTCGGAGACCTGTCTTATGCTTGGCCAACTTGGTCTTCTGAGCCGGAGTCAGTGGTACGTTGCCTTTTAACAGGTTGTACCCGATCTCGCACAGACAGCGTACACGGTCAGGGTCCGCACGGCGTACAATGGTTCGGACCAACTCGGGTGGGGCCGTCTTCAATACACGGAGCGTCGGAGCGTGCTTCCGTACTCGCGCAGACATCATGTACAACTAATGCTAGAACCCACAACTCTGCTCTTTTTATCTACTTCAGAGAACAGAGACAAAGTCAACCATGCTGTGGTATTCATTCTTTTTATTATCCTCATCATCAAACACACACACCCCAGCTGGGGGCGCCACTGTGGATGTGTTTACATTATTTTTGCATGTACACGTGTTGGGTCTCTCCGGGAAAGATGCCGGTTCGTAGTCGAGGGTGGTCGGGGGTGGCTTGCTTGATGTCGAAGAGCATTTACCCGTGCTGAGGGGTTGTGGCATCTTTAAAGGCTTCCAACGCAAACGGTGTGTGGCCGGGATACATCTGTCTCGCCAGGTGCAGCAGTTGAGTGGTATCTCTCGGGTTTTTGAAGACGACCAGGTAGTGGGCATTTAAGCTGATGTTCCGATGTTCTTTGGTTTTACTGAGCAGATTCTGCACAATGTAGATGATGCTGAGCCGTCGATGATGGCTGCCTTTGGTAAAGAGTTGGGTGACCCGCGCATCCGTCTCCGCCATGAGATCATCCAGATCCACCAAGGTGTCGGGTTCCAAATCGGCCAGGTTGGGTAGGCCTTCCACGAACGTGATGTGGGGCATTGCTGCATACGCTGCCTGCCATTCTCCGTAACACCACACGACTCGGGCAATGGGTGGGGTGATCATGCTGTCGGCGTGTTGAAGGAGCTTCCTGACGAAGTGCGTTTTGCCGGAGCCCGTCGGTCCTGCGATGACGCAAGTGAAGGGATGCTGCCACCGAGGGTCCATGGTTCGAGCTGTATGCGCTGTCGTGGTAACCCGCTCTTGTAAATTTGGTACGAGTGAACTGGAGTGGTGGTGGTGGGTACAACGTCGGTCGTCGTTGTCTGTTCACTGCAAGTGATGATGGTGGTGGGTACAACGTCGGTCGTCGTTGTCTGTTCAGTGTGAGGGATGAAATCCGGTGGGTTTTCAGACGTAGTGGGTGTACTTGGTGTAGGTGTGGAGCTTGGTGTTTAGCTCGATGGGGCTTGTACACGGGATGTGGTGGTGATTGGGCTCGATACGGGGTTGACTGGTGCTATCTGTAGACCGGTTTCACTGATGGCTGGTGTTCTCAGTTGGTTAAGTAACGTGCTGACATAGGCTACGTCGTAAAACACACCTCCGTACAACACACTCAGCAGGGTTAGCAGTATCACCACAAAGCCCACTTGCGCTTTGCGCATTTTGGGAGCCGCTGTGTTCAGAGGCAACTGCTGTTTGTCCATAGCACTGTGGTCGGACGTGGAATGAAGGATGACGGCAGTGGTGCCTGGCTTTATAGTCGTTTCACCTGGTTGGCAGCGATCCAGGAATTGAAGGAACTGGGCCAGCCTTGCCATTTGACGAAATGAAACAGTTTGCCACGTCGACGTTCCGTTTTCAAAATCTGCTCCACCGTGTAGTAGTCTTGCTGTGTTTTTACGACAGGCTGTAATTCCGTCTCGTAAAACGTCCCTAGCAGCGGTTCCCCTTGAAGATCTTCCAGTTCATAGACTCGCTGCTGTCGGGGTAGGCGTTTAATCAGGAAGTGCTCATCGCTCGAGTAGGGCAAGTAAATTTTCTCAAATTGACCTTTGACTTTATTGATCCGTACAGGGTCCCCGACCTTATACACCGCCTTCGTCGTTCGCTGCGATTGCCTGGGGTACAAGACACGCCGGACTTGGGTTCATTCCGTTGGGTCACGGTAATGGGGGCTCTATCTATACTCCGGTGATAGGCTCGATTGTAACCACTCACAAGTTTCGGGAGAACATCGATGTACCGCCTTGTATTCTTACAGGTGAAATATTTATACATGCGGCCTTTGAATGTCCTGTTGAACCTTTCCACCACGGAAGCCTTGGTCTCGTTGTACATATGGAAGAAAAACACCTTCTGTTTCTTGAGAAAGGCTTGGAACGGTCTGTTGAGGAATTCCGTGCCTTCGTCGGTTTGCAAATACAAAGGTTTGCGCCCGGTCTTGAAGATGTCTTTGAACGCCGCTATGAGATTCGCCCCCGTTTTCGTCCGGATGGGTACCGCCCACGCATACTTCGTAGGATATCGATGCACGTCAAGATATACCGATTCCCATCGTTGTGTTTGGCAAAGGCGCTCATATCGACCAAATCCGCTTGCCACTGGGCATCTATTCCTCCCACGATGACCCGGTTCCGTAGAAAATGGCGACGGACAGATCGATGTAAGGTATAGGTTTCTTAACCAATCTCGGACTTGGGCACAGTGTATCCCCTGGGGTTTGGCCGCTCGATAGAGAGCCGACAATGCACTATAGGCCGCCGGACTGTCGGGACTGTAGTATAAGTTATCCAACACCTTTTCCCAGCGCTTCATGGTGACAAATGATGATGGACCCTGGCTCTATCGTTTATTTATAACGGGTATATCTTGGGCCGGAGTTTCTTTCTGATTTTCTTCGTTGGTTTCCACAGTGTCCATGGTAAATGACCAGTCCAACTCGTCTGATGACCGCTTGATAAGCACTTGATCCGCATCTACCACGGCATCTTCCAATGCAGACCATAGATCAGGGTGAAGGGTAAAATGCACTGTACCCCCATCTAGCCGAGCCAATTGAGCAAAGAAAGGGCCGCGTCGGATGTACACATCGTGACACAAGTGGATGAGGACGCCGTCCAGTTCACCAGACAACACCCGTTTGAATTTGGTCCAGCCCTCCCTGGACAGACGAATGTGGGCCGGGCACGGTTGTGTAGGGTCCGCATCACAGATGTCTCCCACCTCCTCCATGATATCGACCTTATCTGCAAAAAGGTGCAGGAAAACCTCGGGGGTCAAGCTGAGATACGCCAGTATTATATGCGCCGTCATGGTCAGTACGTGAATGGTACCAGATTTGACTGTCTCTCGTATTTATAGGGAGAACCCCGTGAGATCAATGGATCGGGTGGTCAAAGTCTAGCCGGGTAATCAATGGCATCGCCGTCTGGCTCATTGCTAGACATTTGTTCATTGGGTTCTGCCGCCGCTTCTCTCGGGGCACGAGCCCACTCCAACTCGTCTGATGACCGCTCGTCCGGTGTAAACAGCTGGTCCACGATAGGCACCACTTTCTCGAAGGCTGTCCACAGATCGGGGTCTAGGGTGAAGCCTCGCGTAAGGTCTTGGTAGCGGCCCAGGCGTGGGAAGAAGGGTCCACGGTGTACGTAGATGGCATTGTCTATGTGGATGAGGTGTCCGTCGAGCTCGCCGCTCAACACCCGTTTAAATTTGGTCCGGCCGTCACGGTGTAGCGTAACCGTATTCGATACGGTCTCAGCGCGCGACCAGCAAACATCTCCGCGGTCTTCCACGAGGGTGACTTTATCTTCATAGACGTGTAACCCCACCCGGGGTGTAAGGGGAAGGATGGCTCGTAGAACTGGTGACATGGTTGACCCAATGACGATCGTTGAATGACGCACACTGTGTCTGACCCTCGTATTTATAGTCAGTTCCCACTGTCAATGCCACAGCGCCAGGGTCAATAGGGCACAGACCATGACTAGGCCAATCAGCCGTCGCTGATTCCGGCGTGAGCGCTCGTGGTCCATAGCCCGAGCATCAAGGATGGCTGTCATAGTCCAGTAGTGGTGAGTGATGGCACACCTCTCCATCGAGTGCACTCTGTCGAGGACCGCTTCTGTGAACTCGTTCAGGATCTGGCGTCGCCCCTCGTTGTCGTCGCCATCTGAAAACATGGACCGAACCACTGCTCGGTAACCCGTGAGCGAATTAACCACGGTCGCATGCTGTAAAATGCGAGTCGCATAGGGACGGGTGTCCGTCATGGCTCTGAAACCGTAGGAATGGAGGTGTAGGATCCAGAGAGACGTGTTTTATAGACAATGTCACACATGCGCGCCTAGACGTAGCTCTACAGGTGTAGTCCGTGATACGTACTATTCTGATGGATTAGTCCAATAAAGAGAGCAACAACAACAACAAAGATTACAGCGCCGGAGGATCCCCTGGAAAATCTTCTCCACGTCTCATGGTATAGCTCCGGTGAGGCAGGCTCAGGCTGGTCAGGTCAAGCAGGCCAATGAATGCAACATTGCCCTAAATATTCCCACTTTTACACACCTACATAGAAGTACCCGGATGTAGGCGCGGACGTAGGCGAAAGCATTCTAGTACCCGGATGGAGGCGCAGACGTGAGCGAAATTCTAGTACCCGACCATTGGTTTTTTTATCGATCGCTCATTGGCTCTTTTTCTCGACCGCTGATTGGTCCAAATGGAATTGCCCATCCTTCCCAGGTTAATTTACAATCCCCTTTTTGGGTTCAAGCTCTGTATATCGATGCCGCAACATTGTTGCCGAACCTTGCCGAAAGGGAGACCTTTGACCTGGATGTGACCTTTGACCCGACATTCATCCGCGCACTGCCGGTGATGACGCGCGCGAGCGCGTGCGGCTGGAGAACCCGCGCACGCCCGCGCTGCGGCCGGGGCGGGCCGGCCCGGGGCGGAAAACAACCCCACAGACACGTCAGTACATGCATTCCTATCATGTTCCCAGGTCACACCCCATTCACACAGACCCTCATGCATACCCGGATGCAGGCGCAGACGTCAGCGAAATTCTGGCGGGAAAACCCCCACAGACAGGTCGGTACATGTCCTATCATGTTCCAAGGTCACGCCCCATTCTCCCAAACCGGAAGTCACGTCATACCCCTAATTTTACATGCACCCATCCATGACTGGGTGCCCCTTCACGAATGCTTCACTTTGATACCTCACTCGACTCCATCGGACCATGAGTGGCACACCTAGACCGCAAAAACGTCTATTTCCACACCCGTTTCCCACAATTCCCTATCTGCGCATGCGCAGAATGTGGACAACGGCCGAGACACTACTCCAGGCGGTTGCTCTCTCACATAGGCTTCACATGGATACCTCACTCGACTCCATCGACCGAAAAGTAGCTCGCCTAGGCCCCAGAACGTCTATTTCCATACACTTTCTCTATTGCGCATGCGCAGAATGACGTCAGTTCCATGCTTTACATTGATACCTCACTCGATCCAATCGGCCCATTAGTGGCCCACCTAAACCCCAACACGTCTATTTCTATACTACGGCCAGACTGCGCATTCGCAGACTATTGACAACGAACGACACACTAGCTCAAGCGGATGCTGCCTCACGACAGCTTCAAAATAAGACCTCATACGACACCATAGGACATTAGGGGCTCACCTAAACCCTAAAGCGTCTATTTGCACACCCTTTTCCCAGAATTCCCTGTCTGCGCATGCGCAGAATGTGGACAACGGCAGAGACACTAGTCCAATCGGATGCCCCCTCACCTAGGCTTCACATTGATACCTCACTCAACTCCATCGGCTCATTAGTGGCTCACCCAGATCCCAAAACGTTTATTTTCATACCCTTTGTCTATTGCGCATGCGCAGAATGACGATATTCCGACCCCACATCCACCCAGTCGGATGTCCCCTAACATAGGCTTCACATTGATACCTCACTCGACCCCATCGGTCCATTAGTGGCCGCCCTAGACCCCAAAACGTCTATTTCCATACCCTTTGTCTGCCGCGCATGCGCGGAATGACGATATTTCAACCCCACACCTAACCCATCAGATGCCCATTCACGAATGCTTCACATTGATACCTCATACGACCCAATCGGACCATGCAGCGTATTTAAAGTCTGGGGACTACTTTTTCTCCGGGAAGCTTTTTTCCGCGACCACATTACCGCGGAGGAATATAGGCCCGTATTCCCATGCAGGCATTCCCCGTATAGATGCAAATGTGCGAATCAGGGGAGATAACCAGGAATATGTCAAAAATCATCACGGGCATCAAGAGTTATCTCCCTTACCATAGTTTTGAGGGTTCCCGGTTGCGATTTAACATGGACCAACAGATGGCCAAATTTCCCGGTGGCCAAAAAATGCGGTTCGAAATCCCTACTCCCTACTACTCATGTTATGGACAATATTTACACACAAAATGTGACATTTCACATTGAGTTTTCTTTCTAGCTAGTAAGTCTACCTAATACAGTCTGATATTATTGTCCAAGGCCTCTCATGGTTTTTTCCAATGTCTTACGACCCCTGTCCAAGTCAATGCACAGATTGCGTAGTCTTTCCTGTAGGTCTTTTGTAGCTCGCTGCACTCGCTTCTTCAACCTCTGTCCACCCGCATCATTTGCCAAATGTGTAGAAGCGATGCAGACAGCCTTCCTTATGTTTTCGATGGCAGCACACACGGTTGGATGGGAATATCCTACCAACTGCTTGAAGGAACGGTTCCAGCGCGCGCATAAATTGTTGGTGCGGGCTTCATTCTCTATGGTAGCCGTGTGCACGTTCCATTTCTTTTGACGCTGTCAATTAGTGGAGATTAGGGGAAAAAATGATTATCATTGGGGATTAATGAAAAACAATACTCAGAATTAAAAGCATATTTAGAAAATAAAAAAATAAAAAAATGAAGTGGCTGGGGTTTCGTCCACTTTTCCTGTTCTGGGGATTTTTGTGGTGGGGTTTTGTTCACTGGGGTTTTGTCCGTTGGTGTTTTGTCCGCTGGGGTTTTGTCCGTATCCCGCATGGGGTGAAGCCACGTCCACCGCGACACGGTAAAGGACCTGTCGATAATTTGCTAAAATAAGAATGATCGCTATGTTGAAGCAAAGGGAATGGCAACTGGCTGCTTCGGTCTGACCATAAACTGACATTGTGTATGACATACATCTAAGTGAACATTTTCGAAGAATGCATCTTGGTTAGGTTCGGTTTTGTTTTGAAGTAATATGTCGGTCTTGAATTGTTATAACACAATGAGACACAGAGAAGTGTCTGGACACAATATATTAGACTTCTATCCTAATACATCAAGTCGGGGCAAAGGATACAACATAGTGGCCCGTGATTATTTCACTGTTCCTATTGTCGAGCTGACCCATTGCAGAAAGATGAACGAAGCGACATTAAGGATTGTTTGTGTCTCAAGATTTGATTCCGGCCTATTTGATATATAGCGCTATCTAAATCTCTCTTCCCGTTGTGGTCAACACTTGAGACAGCGTAAATCGGGTCCTTCTTCCATGTAAGGATCACGAAATTGGCGAAGAGTGTCTTTTATACAACGCCGCGTAGCGGCGTTTGAAACATTTTCATAAGGGGTCGGTGGTCGGGGCTGAGAGTGGAAAATCACTTTGCCTGTCGGCCTATAGGGAGTAGTCCACAGTTTCGGATTATTGGTCACCCTCAAACATTTTAATACAGCAGAGCGTCCGGGCCTGACCACATGATAATTGTCCTTCCCTTGTTGGTAACCAGTACTTATAGTACCAAGCTTCTGGGTACTACCATTTCTTCAAAATGACATATGTGGATGGGTGGCTCGGTTGAGCTATATGGCGACTCGGGCCGCGAAGTCAACCTTCGTTAGCCTCGTTTTTCAGGTGTTTAAAAATAGGGTTATGTTACAAATGGAATATGTGACAAAAAACGGCCTGGTCGACCCCATATTTTGAATAGCCTTTTTATCTCGCCTCGAGACGGGGAACACTGAGACGAAATCTTATTGAAATCGATTGTCAAGATTTTTACAGGAAATGAAGGAAATATGACGTATTTTGGGTCATTTTAATAGATTTCCCAGAAAATATGGAGTACGTTCCGAGGGAAGAAAATTTATCCCGGGTTGAATTTACATAACTGGCTTATATGCTGAATTAATGGTATGAGCATTCCCATGAAGAAAAAATATACTTTTATATGGGTTTTCTGGATGGTTTGGCATCTCAGAAAGACAGAAGGGCTATACCAAGGGTCTATTTCCAGCAACGAGGGGTCTACTGTGGACTGCACCCTATATGCAATACCTTATATACAGTAAAAAATACTCTGACGTATGATACGCTCTGCTGACTTGTAATAAGCCATTTGTCTTGTCATTTTCGCTCAAATTGTTCAGTTTTATACCATTTTAATGTACGCTTTCAGATCTTTCGAATGTCGGGCAGAATATTTAGAAATTTTCAAGTGAAACATAGAACAACTACGCCGATAACATATGTTGCCAAGCAGGACTATACAGATTTACCTCCCCTTGGACAGGGCGCCTATGGCATCTAAAATGCATTATCTCGGACACCAACACCAATTTGATTACTCAACATGATATTTCCCAACGTAAAACTCACGGACAATATTAAATACTCTGAATAGGTAACAGTTATTTGCGTCTTAGCCATTATTTTTGAAGATCCTGAGAGAATTTTTTGATATTTACCAGACGGAGGAAACTACAAATTTAACATCAATTTGACCATAATTCCAGTTATTTTGACATATTCCGTGCCTATCTGATATGGTTTAGAAGCTAGAAAGTGAGATTATAATTCGGACAATTGCTGCGAAGCCATCGTCATGGCTATTACGATAATATTTGAGGTTTTATTTCGACATGTCGACTTCAGATGGTAAAACACACCAAGACAAAGATGGGGTACGGGGAAAGGGGAGAAACGGATATCCAACGAAAAACCCCTTATATGGCAAGTGTGATACACTAGTGTACTCGTATTCTCTCGCAGACTATTATTCGCCAGCAACACTTTTTCCATAAAATACACCTTAGTGATATAGGGAGTAGTCCACAGTTTCGGATTATTGGTCCCCCTCACAAATTTTAATACAGCAGAGCGTCCGGGTCTGACCACATGATAATTATCCTTTCCTTTCTGGTAACCAGTATTTATAGTACCAAGCTTCTGGGTACTACCATCCCTTCAAAATGACATATGCGGATGGGTGGCTCGGGTGAGCTATATGGCGAGTCGGGCCGCGAAGTCAACCTTCGTCAGCCTCAGTTTCGTACGTTTTCAGGTGTTTAAAAATAGGGTTATGTTACATATGGAATATGTGACAAAAAAACGGCCTGGTCGACCCCATATTTTGAATAGCTTTTTTATCTCGCCTCGAGACGGGGAACACTGAGACGAAATCTTATTGAAATCGATTGTCAAGATTTTTCAAGGAAATGAACCAAATATGGCGTATTTTGGGTCATTTTAATAGATTTCACAGAAAATATGGAGTACGTTCCGAGGGAAGAAAATTTATCCCGGGTTGAATTTGCATAACTGGCTTGTATGCTGAATTAATGGCATGAGCATTACCATGAAGAAAATATATACTTTTATATGGGTTTTCTGGATGGTTTGTCATCTCAGAAAGAAGGAAGGGCTATACCAAGGGTCTGGTTCCAGCAACGAGGGGTCTACTGTGGACTGCACCCTATATGCAATACATTATGTACAGTAAAAATATACTCTGACGTATGATACGCTCTGCTGACTTGTAATAAGCCATTTGCTCTGTAATTTTCGCTCAAATTGTTCAGTTTTATAGCATTTTAATGTAAGCTTTCATATCTTTCGAATGTCGGGCAGAATATTTAGACATTTTTAAGCGAAACATAGAACAACCACGCCGATAACAGATGTTGCCAAGCAGGACTATACAGATTTACCT
>JAVTVY010020766.1:0-74324 GCA_036873755.1 Hanleya hanleyi
CTTGTCAGAGCCAAAAATATAAATGCTTGGATCTTAAAAATAGGCATGTCGGGAGAGCATGCCATCGGCTAAAAGATGGCGTCTTCAGTTCCTTTATCGGGCGACAGGGGGCGCTACTATGAATGACCGTTTACATGTCGGTCTGAATAGCGGTCTGTCCTATCTGAATAGCGGTCTAGATTGCCAGAGACAATAATATAAACACTTCGAACTTATAAATAGGAATAATGAGAGAGCATTTCATGGGCTACAATTGGAGTCATCAGTCCCTACATCGGACGCTAGGGGGCGCTACTACGAATGACCGTTTACATGCCGGTCTGAATAGCGGTCTGATCTATCTGAATAGCGGTCTGGGCTATCTGAATAGCGGTCTAGCTTGTCAGAGCCAAAAATATAAATGCTTGGATCTTAAAAATAGGCATGTCGAGAGAGCATGCCATCGGCTAAAAGATGGCGTCTTCAGTTCCTTTATCGGGCGACAGGGTGTGCTACTACGGGTGACCGTTTACATGCCGGTCTGAATAGCGGTCTGGCATATCTGAATAGCGGTCTAGATCGCCAGAGACAATAATATATACACTTCGAACTTATAAATAGGTATAATGAGAGAGTATTTCATGGGCTACAAGTTGAAGCCATCAGTCCCTACATCGGACGCTAGGGGGCGCTACTACGAATGACCGCTTACATGCCGGTCTGAATAGCGGTCTGTCTTATCTGAATAGCGGTCTAGATCGCCAGAGACAATAATATAAACACATCGAACTTATAAATAGGTATAACGAGAGAGTATTTCATTAGCTACAAGTTGAAGTTTTCAGTCCCTACATCCGATTCTAGGGGGCGCTACTACGAATGGCCGTTTACATGCCGGTCTGAATAGCGGTCTGACCTATCTGAATAGCGGTCTGGCCTATCTGAATAGCGGTCTAGCTTGTCAGAGCCGAAAATATAAATGGTTGGAAGTTAAAAATAGGCATGTCGAGAGAGCATGCCATCGGCTAAATGGTGGAGTCTTCAGTTCCTTTATCGGGCGCCAGGGGGCGCTACTATGAATGACCGTTTACATGCCGGTCTGAATAGCGGTCTGGCATATCTGAATATCGATCTAGATCGACAGAGACAATAATATATACACTTCGAACTTATAAATAGGTATAATGAGATAGTATTTCATGGGCTACAAGTTGGAGTCATCAGTCCATACATCGGACGCTAGGGGGCGCTACTACGAATGACCGTTTACATTCCAGTCTGAATAGCAGTCTGACCTACCTGAATAGCGGTCTGGCCTATCTGAATAGCGGTCTAGCTTGTCAGAGCCGAAAATATAAATGGTTGGAAGTTAAAAATAGGCATGTCGAGAGAGCATGCCATCGGCTAAAAGATGGAGTCTTGAGTTCCTTTATCGGGCGCCAGGGGGCGCTACAGTGAATGACCGTTTACATGTCGGTCTGAATAGCGGTCTGTCATATCTGAACAACGGAGTCAATAATATAAACACATTTTGGGGTGTAAAGGAAGGTGTTTGGTGTAGAAATGGGCCATCCTTGGACCGTTTGAGGTGTCATCTTGAAGATTTTCATGTCAACTGAGGCGTCATCGGTGACGTCATGAGTACGAGTGGTAGCGAAATGCGATCTTGGTCCGAATGAGATGGCCGGCCATGTCCGGTAATGACCAATAAGCCTTTATTCACCCTTTCAAAGCATCAAGAGGCGTCTCCGTGCCTTTTCAGAACTTGGGGCATTCCCTTCAACCTGTTAATGTGGTTCGTCCTTCATTCCGAGGGACACGAGCTCCGAGCGCCCAACTGTCCCATCTCCGGGCTCCGAGCGGCTGCGTTCCTCCCGAGCTCCGATCTCCCGACTGCCCCATCTCCGAGCTCCGAGCTTCGAACTCCCAACTGCCCCATCCCCGAGCTCCGATCACCCAACTGCCCCATTCCCGAGCTCCGAGCTCTAGCAAATAAACACGGCGTACATCTGTGAAAGCTTTATTATAAGCCGGGTGCCGGTGCCGTCATTTAAGTCATTTAATCGACGTAGAGATTTGCTTTCAATACATAATAATCGTACAGAGCAAGGCCATCTCACGGAAACGAGTCCAGAAAACGCCCGAATTCAACGTGTGCATGAAGAACGATCAACACCTACGTCACACACAAGAGTATTGGAGCACCCCTATATCATTGCGGTGAGCGGCCCTGTGGGATGTGGAAAGACGTCATGGGCGATGAAATTTTTAGAGGAAGGTGTGGCAACTCCAGCCCTAACACGCGTTGTTTGGTGCTACAGCCAGTGGCAGTCCGCCTACAAAACTACAAGTTTACAGAATGTGAGCTTCGTCCCAGGGATCCCTCGCGATATTGATCAGGCGTATTTCTTCGATTCGACCAGGTCAATATAATCGTGCTCGATGACCTGATGAATGCGGCCAAGAAAAAATTCACCTATTCACCAAAGGATCCCACCATCGGAAACTGTCCGTCATCTATTTGACCCAGAATCTCTTTCCTCCAGGGAAGGCGTCCACAGATATTGCCCTGATATTGCAAAAATCCGTATGTTTGGTAGTCGAAATTATCCTCAGAACATCGATCATTTATTGCAGGCGTTTCAAGGCGCGACAAGTCGTCCGTACGGCTGCCTGTTCGTAGACGTAAAAGCTCATACCACCTCCTACCCGGTGAGGGCTCGCTACAACGTCATATACCCCAACACCATCCAACGAGACCACACATGGCAGCACCCGTCCAGCAGCAGCAACCCAGCCCCATACAGCGGGTCCCTTTCATACCATCTGTCCCGGAATATCACCCAACCGTGGAGGACCAACTCAAACCTGTACAAGAGAATGAACACGTGAACTCGAGGCTATGGAAGGATGTATTCAAAGAATGTATGGACACCGAGATGGGCGAGACGTTGGAGGCCACAAAAAACAAGTTTCACAACAAAGGATATTTGAAAGAGGGAGCCGCAATTTTAGCCCATAACACTTTGGTACCCAGATTACGACGGGCTGTATATCAGCAGTATGTCGATCTCTTCACTCATATGAAATTGCTGGACAAGGACCCGGTCCATATGAAAATCGAAAGAACAGCGTTGATGTTGAAAACCTCAGGCATGAACTGGACAGAGGCGTATGTCAGGGCGATGGCTCAAAAGAAACAATTTTTGAACGCATGGTTCAAGGGCGTTAAGGCGTTAAGAAAGAACGCACATTCATCAAACTTAACGATATGATGCGACACGAGGATACTTTCTATCCAGACACCGAGAAGCCGACTGAGGAGCCAGATAATGATACCGAAACAGAGACTGCTGAAATTCTGTTTATTGATACGGAGAGTTTGATCTCAGATAGTCAGCCTATCTCCCAACGAATTGAGGACAAGTGAGAGCCTTGGGATCGTATTGTGCATGAAGCTATTAATACCCACGCTGCGGTGATCGAAGACGCGGGACAGAGTAACTTACAACAGGCGTACATTCAAATGCGCCCGAACATCAGGAAAACAGCCATGGTCATCTGTGAATGGTATAGACTGCTGCCATTTGAAATGAAACGCGACCCCACGCATAGGTCCGTCATAAAGACCAAGCGTTACTTGGAAGAGGATATGGGTTTACCACCCACCGTAGCCCGGGAAAATGCGATCAGAATGCACAAAGGTTGAAAATTTATATAAAAAATAAACAAAGCCGCTCGCCGCCCTAAAATTAATAGTATGGTATAGCTACGTACACGGTCTTTAAGAATAGAGTAAAATCAGAGCGGCGCGCAGCTTAGTTTAGACGAAAAGTCTATCAGTTATACCCCTCTACATAATATATCTTTTCTCGTATTGTTTAATGTTTCGAGATAGCATATAAAAAAGCAAAGCCGCGCGCCGCCCTGAAATTAATGGCATGGTGTAGCTGTATACAGGCTTGTTCAGAATAGTGTAGATCCACAACGGCGCACTGCTTTATTTTAAAGAAAAGTCGAGAAATTATACCACAACTCATTATTTTTTCAATTTATTTTCAAGGTTGAAAAGTTGCATAAAAAAACACAATGCCGCGCTCCGCTCTCTTTTAAAGAAAAGTCGATAAATTATACCACCACTCATTATTTTTTTAAATTTATTTTGAAGATTGAAAATTTATACACAGAAAACAAAGCCGCGCGCCGCCCTGAAATCAATGGAATGATGTAGCTACGTACACGGTCTTTCAGAATAAAGTGAAATTAGGGCGGCGCGCAGCTTAGTTTAGACGAAAAGTTAATCAATTATACCCCTCTACATAACTTATATAGTTTTCATAATGTTTCAAGTTTCCAGATAGTATATAAAAGACAAAGCCGCGCGCCGCCCTGAAATTAATGGTATGGTCTAGCTGTATACAGGCTTGTTTAGAATAGGATAGATCCACAGCGGCGCACTGCTTTATTTTAAAGAAAAGTCGATAAAGTATACCACAACTCATTATTTTTTCAATTTATTTTCAAGGTTGAAAAGTTGCATAAAAAGACACAATGCCGCGCTCCGCTCTGAAATAAATGGTATGGCGTAGCTACGTACACGGTGTTTCAGAATAGAGTAAAATCAGAGCGGCGCGCAGCTTAGTTTAGGCCAAAAGTCTGTCAATTATACCCCTCTACATAATATATGTCTTTTCATATTGTTTAATGTTTCGAGATAGTGTATTAAAAAAAACAAAGCCGCGCGCTGCCTTGAAATTAATGGTATGGTGCAGCTCTATATAGTGTAGATCCAGAGCAGCGCACCGCATTGTTTTAAAGAAAAGTCGAGAAATCAAACCACCAGTCATTATTTCTTTTTAATTTATTTTAAAGGTTAAAAATTTATGTAAAAAAAAAGACAAAGCCGCGCGCCGCCCTGGAATTACGAGTATGCTGTAGCTTCGTACACGGTCTTTCAGAATAGGGTAAAATCAGAGCGGCGCGCAGCTTAGTTTAGACGAAAAGTCTATCAATTATACCCCTCTACATAATTCATAATATATCTTTTTTCATATTTTTTACTGTTTCGAGATAGTATATAAAAAAAACTAGTTTAGTTTAGACAAAAAGTCTATAAATTATACCCCTCAACATAGTATATTTTTTTCATATTGTTCAATGTTTCGAGATAGCGTATAAAAAAGCAAAGCCGCGCGCCGCCTTGAAATTAATGGTATAGTGTAGCTGTATACAGGCTTGTTCAGAATTATGTAGATCCACAGCGGCGCGCCGCATTATTTTAAAGAAAAGTCGAGAAATCATACCACAACTCGTTATTTTTTAAAATTTATTTTAAAGATTAAAAATTTATACAAAAAAAAACAAAGCCGCGTGCCGCCTTGAAATTAATGTTATGGTGTAGACACGTACACAGTCGTTCAGAATAGAGTAAAATCAGAGCGGCGCGCTGTTAAGTTTAGACAAAACCTCTATCAATTATACCCCACTACATAATTCATAATATATCTCTTTTCATAGTTTTTACTGTTTCGAAATAGCATATAAAAAAATAAGCCGCGCGCCGCCCTGAAATTGATGGTATGGTGTAGCTGTATACATGCTTGTTCAGAATAGCGTACATCTACAGCGGCGCTCCGCTTAGTATTAAAGGAAAGTCGAGCAATATCACAACTCATATTTTTTTAATTTATTTTAAAGGTGGAAAATTTATATATATAAAATAAGACCGCGCTCCGCTCTGAAATTAATAGTATGGTGTACCTACCTACCTGGTCGGCGCGTAGCATAGTTTAGACGAAAAGTCCACCAATTATATCTCTTTGCATAATATATCGTTTTTCTTATTTTTACTGTTTCGAGATGGAATATAAAAAACAAAGCCGCGCTCGGCCCTAAAATTAATGGTATGGTATAGCTGTAGACAGCCTTGTTCAGAATAGTGTAGATCCACAGCGGCGCGCCCTATAGTATTAAAGAAAATTCGATAAATTATAAAACTCATTATTATTTAAATTTATTTTTAAAGTTTAAAATTTATATATCAAAAACAAAACCGCGCTCCGCTCTGAAATTACTGATATGCTTTAGCTACATACATGGTCTTTCAGAATAGGGTAAAATCAGACCGGCCCGCAGCTTAGTCTAGACGAAAAGTCCATCATTTATATCTCTCTTCATAGAATGTCTTTTTTCATTTTTCTTATTGTTTCATGACAATAAATCATAAAAAAAACGCCGCGCGCCGCCGTGTAGCTATGTACACGGTATTTCAGAATAGAGTAAATTCAGAGCGGCGCGCATCTTAGTTTAGACGAAATGTCCATCAATTATACCTCTCTTCATAATGTATCGTTTTTCATATTTTTTACTTTTTCTATATAGTATATAAAAAAAAGAAAGCCGTATGCCGCCCTAAAATTAATGGTATGGTGTAGCTCTATACAGACTTGTTCAGAATAGTGTAGATACACAGCGGCGCGCCGCTTTATTAAAAAAAGTGGAGAAATTATACCACAACTCGTTATTTTTTTAAACTAATTTTAAAGGTTAAAAATTTATATATAAAAAAAACAAAGCCGCGCGCCGCTCTGAAATTAATGGTATGATGTAGCTACGTACACGGTCTTTTAGTATAGAGTAAAATCAGAGCGGCGCCCAGCTTATTTTAGACGAAAAGTCCATCAATTATGCCTCTCTGCATAATATATCGTTTTTTTAAATATTGTTTTTACTGTTTCCAGATAGAATACAAAAAAACCACAAAGGCGTCTATTTTAAATTATCTTTGCAATGTAGCTGGATATATGTTTGTTCAGGGTGTTTCACAGTCAAACCAGGCTCTAGTCAGAAATGTATACCCTCAGCCCAATCCCTGTAAGCGAAAAGACGTTAATATTGGACAAAATCGGTGATAAGTAGGATTTGTATACATCCTCTTCATCCCACAACTCCGGCATGCAAGATAAATGGCTAAGATGAGCAAAGTTGGGTCAAACCAGGCGTTCTATAGATATGAGACGAATCGGCATTTCATATGTCGAAAATCCATTGAATGTCCAATATCAAACGAATATCCATAGAATATCCAACGAATATTTTTGAATATTTAACCTTTGTAAACCGAACCTGTGAAATCTGAATGTCCAATATCCAATATCCAATATCAAACTCACTTCACACGACTAACTGACACTACAGAAAATTGTACATTTAACATGTATGTTAAATGTATGGTTCAGGTATGTGAGAGTCCGAAATTTGCATTCATTTATAATACATTTCCGATATGGTGTAGTTAGATATTTATAATAATTCAACTGTACAGTGCAGCTTGGAGAGTCCCTAATTTCACCCACATGACATAACCATGTGGAATGTTTCGGGTGTACATTGATTTGATTGGTTGCAAATAGGGGATGATCCGCCGTATTGAATATATAGTTTTACTTACTTTTCATACCCTGGTGAACGGTCGCATTCACAGACGTTTGACTAGTAGGTTGAGAAAAATTAAATGATTGGATTCACTTAACATTTGAATACCATACTGAGTATATTGAGTATGATCTAGTTTAGTTATATTTAACCCGTGTGATGAAGGATTTATATAGTCGGATTTAAAATAAATTCCAGTCCGTTCGTATATAAGCAAATAAAAATATTTGCCATACCTTCGCCATACAGTGGCCAGGTCATTGGCATATGGACATGATGTATGTAACCACCTTGTGATATATGCTTGTACATACGAGTCTTCCTTATACGTGTAATGTACGGTGAAATCAATGGTTTTTATCTACATTTCACTTGGATTATTAAATCTGTATATTTCTGAAACATTTCCTATATGGATGACGAGTTGGTAAAATTGAACAAAACACGCATGAAATTGCTAGATTTCATGTAATGACATTTTCGTATTTCATTATATTTGCAACGTGCACTACATAGATGTTATATATGACTATTTGCATATGTTACACACGGTTATGATAAATGGATATTTGATAATATTTCCTAGACTATAGAAACGTGTGCAAATTGCAGGATTTGAAACCAATGAAAGGTACTCGCACATGCGGATGATCACACGTTTAATAGCATATGCAAATCTATTTGCATATAATGTTCTAGGATGGTCATTCGAATCTTGTCGGTTTCATGAACATATATCGATATAAATACTGTGAAACACATGCATCTCTAAATGTTTGTTCATGATATGTGTGACATTTTATTGTATATAGGCCAGGGGTGGAGCAGTTAATATTTATTTTATTTTTGTTTCAGCATTTTTTGTCGGGGCGCAAAACTGGATAACCGATATATAGCCATGCGTCTGGTTCCTTCATGTCATGATGACCCAGCTTCGTAGGCGGGCACTACCGGTATGTTAGCCTTCCTGCAAACTCCCATCCGCCGTTGAAAGTCCAGATCTACGGAAAATAGATCTACAATAGTCGCTCCCGATCTTGGCGATAGAGAGCGTACTCTCAGATCTGGTGTTAACCATAATTGTAAAATCCGTCAACTACGCAGAAGAAATCTATCCATCTCCGTCCTCCCCATACGTCCAGTCGGTTAGAGACTTCTGTCAAATCAAAGCGGAAAACGATGCGTGGCTGGTGATTCTTCTCGGCGCTTCTATTAGAAGAATGATAATTCCTCCATACTATGGTCCCCTCGTGTTCTGTCGCTCAAATCCACTCAGGAAACGAAGTGCTGTAACCCAAATGTCTTCACCTTGGTAGGTAGCCCGTAATGTAACGGTTGCGCTGCAGCGACCCGGCTATAAATGACAGACGCGCGGACCTCAGAGAAGACCAGCATAAATGTTCGACAGCTCTCATGGCGACTGGTTCTATTTGTGCTTTTTCCGACATACATTTTCCGTTCTAAAAGTCGACTGTTTTAGTTCATCGTGCCCGATGTCTACATGATGATGCGCCCATATTTCGTCAAATATATGCATATAAAAAAAATCCACCAAAAGACTCCCGATCGTCTCGTATCATGTAAATAGGCGTCAAACTGGACGATTTCATTTCTGTTTTCGACATATTTTTACATACTAAGTGGCATGGTGAGAGCGAATGTGGATTTGTTTTCATGTTCAAATTTGAGTGGACAGATGAATAAACCCCTGTAGTGATATTCAGCACTATTGATTTAAAGTCGAAAAATCTATCGAAAATGAAACACAATATGCCTTGCTTTCGGCGCGTCGAACAGCCTTGTCTCCCATTATGCCAGGGCCGTAGCTTAAATTGTATGGAATTTGTCTTGAATCATCAACCGCACTTATCTTCAATCCGATCACCATCCCACCATTAATACACAGCGTATAAGTACCGATCTGCCTTCCCTGATATCCCAAGTTCACTTCGGGCACATGATGGCTATTGCAAAGACATATTTAAAACTATCACCTCAAAGACATCGGGAGAGACTAGAAAAGGCATGTAACTGTTGGTCGACTGCCATTTTGTCCTGGTATACCAGGTCCGAGAGGAGAATCGCCGCGCACACACTTCCCCTGGCTAACATTTTCCCTTCGGACATTTCCCGTCATGGACTGTTTACTTTCCCTGTATTTGATTTTACCAGTATGAGCATAGTTTTCTTGTTTTTTCTGTTTTTTTCTTATTAAAATATGTATTTTCAACAAAACTTTATTTTTATTAATTACAAAAAGTTCATATTTTACACATAAATGTGGAAGAAAGTCTGTATGCCGAAGTTAATGTCTGTTTTGCCGCCTGATTATTTATCTTTGTATGTAATTTCTGCGAGGGCACGTAAGTTGATTAGAACTTGTCCCCAATCCTATTGCTATTATTGAGGTAATCAAATATGTTTAAACTAAGAAAGTCTAATGCTAAAGGACGTGTTCGCTTTAGATGGATATCTTTCCCTTCAGAGTCGCTCTATGTTGCTCTATTGTCTCGCTCCGAGCCGGCCGGTAAATTGTGACGTAATGCTCAGGTATTCCCCAACTCGTTGTCAGGCAGGCGAGGCTAGTCTAATGGGAAATTCTGGTTCATATTCTCATACGGTTACCATTAGTATTTTCATGAACGACCCAGATATTTACGAACAATAATCAGTTATATTAATATATAAACCGACTCGAAAACTGAAAATTCACTGGCAAAAGTTAAGCGAACAATAATTAAAGAAGTAACTGAAAAAAAAATAAATAAGAAAAATCATATAGGCACATGCATAAACACTTGGGAAAGCAAGCGTCACTAAGCGCCGTAGTATAGAAAGCAGCAATTTTGGGGATGCGTGGAGTGCGTTCGAGGGACCATCCGTGGTCCGAATGCGTCGTGTGAGGTGTCAAAGTGAAGCTCTCGTGGTGTAGACCACGACTTGAGGGAGGTCCATGTCATCTGTAACGTCATTGGTGACGTCATCAGTAGGAGTAGTAGCCACTACTTCTGTAGTTAGGAAAACTTGTTCTCTGCTCTGCACACAAGGCTTACCAGCACCAATGTCACATCTTGACAATACACATTTTATTTGTTGTCGAGCAAAGATTGCGTCCAGAGTATATGCCGCCATCCATGCATATTATATATAGTCTCCCTTCCTACACACAATATGACGGCATATACTCTCGTCTATAACCAGTCTGTGTTATAGAACCAAGTTGATCGATTTCACAAACCTCTCAACAAAAAGAGACACCAATCACCAGACATTCTTATATCCATCACAACGGTAGGCCTACCTAGTAAATCCGCCACGCTGGAATTCATGATATAGAATAGTTTATCTCCCTAGTATAATCCGTGGCGTGTCCTACTCCTCCTCCTCCTCCACTTTACTCACCTACTCCTCCTCCTCTACTTTACTCACTGCACAGCGGGTCGCATAGGTGTGGCGCGGGATAGGGTGGGCCGGGTGACCTGGGGTTTTCGCTACCTGAGATTCCATGGGCCAGGCTTGCACCCTACAGTAGAATGGGTCGACTGCTCATGCGCGATTAGTATTATAGAAAGGGCACACGATCTCTCTATCCCTATAAACTGACCCATGGGGGTGAATGAGCCATGGGGTGAAATCCGTGGCGTATGAGGGTCGGCTCATGTGGGTTTCACTTCTTAAGGGTCGGTTCATGTGGGTTTCACTTCTTAATCCGTGGCGTATGAGGGTCGGTTCAGATTCCCTGAGGTGGGGACATGCCCCTGAGGGCAGTGGGTGGGTTCAATGAAAGCTCGTCCCTCTAATAATTCAATCCCCCATCAAAATTCAATTACCCCCAATTTTGGCGACAAGATGCAGTTAGCTCTTCTAATGAATTTGATTGCCCTAAAATCAATGAAATAGCGAAGAAATAATGGATTATCTATATGACTTTTACCATTTTGACAGTTCTAATAAATTTGATCAGTCCAGATTTTATGGTGAAAATTTTCACGTCTTGTGATTGAATTATTAGAGGGATTATCATATGGGGAGTTCAGTTTTGAATGATAATGATGATGATGACATGTAATACTTTGGATCCTGGCTAATGTTCATACTCACAGTAAGTGTTATTCATCTGTTCTAACGTCGGATGAACCAGGTTTAGGTTGGCACTCTCAAACAAAAATCTTTGGCTCTTCCTGTAAATTTGCAATAGCATGTTTAATTATTCAGTTGAACATTCAACTTTTAAGATTGTAAGAGGTTCTTTTTATCTAGCGACTGCTTTGGAAGATCATTTTAGGCGGGTGAGGGAGGACTGTGTCTTGGGTTATTTGAGCGAAATTGGTTTGTTGCATAAGTTTTAATGTGTGTATCTTTTAATGTGTTGGGTTACTAAATTATTGGCTTGAGTACTTAGAATTTGTTTGATCGTCGCTATATAGCTAAAATATTGCTGAACGCGACGTTAAACCTTAATTCTCTCTCTCTCTCTTTCAACTTCAAAAGGGAAATCGACCCATCTGGGTTCCTGATTTATACTGACTACATACACTTTAGAAAAGTTCTGCCATAGCATTCACCCATATTCCTTATAGACGGTTATGAAATTACATTTTGATGGCAAGTTAAATGCCCCAGGTATTAATTTATTATGAGACAGTGTTACGCAAGTTAAATGCCCCAGGTATTAATTTATTATGAGACAGCGTTACATTTACATCTTTTTTAATTTGCATATTTCAAAATGGTCTTAGTTCTTGGTTATACAAGCATGAAGAATGGGCTGTGTAGGGCATTGACGTCACAGTACAACTCTGCCAAAGGGAAATCTCTGTCTGTTAAAATGCTTTAATTTGGAAGACAGACACCATGAATTATTCCCCAAATTGATTGATGATGGGGATAAAAAAAACAATTTAAAAATTGTGTACACAGATTGCTGAATATTTGGTTTGTAAGGTGTGGTAGGCTATTACGCAGCATTTGTTTAATTCCTTTATCCGTGTTCAGCCTCTGAGAAGTTCATTGGGATAATTACATGTATCTATATCGTGGTAATTTAGACCACCCATAACTAGATTATTTAACAGCCTTTAATATGGCTTCAAGCCATCTTTTTATACAGTTATGTTTTTATCGGTGTGCTCCACTTCCATTTATTAAGTCAACACATCACATGTCCTTGGCCTCAAGTCAAGTCCAAACTTCTGTGATATGAAGCTTATGCCTTGAAATATCAAATATGAAATATAAAGCTCAGGGGTATTGTCATTGTGGTGTCCGCCTGTTTGTCCGTCCGTTAATCTTTTTCTCCGAGCTTGATATCTTGTTTGGATAAAAGTTGTGCCCAGCAGGGCTAAAACGCAATCAAACATACATATAAAACATACACAACTACAAACATCAGACAACAGATAAAACACGCATAAATATAATAGGGTGTCCAATTACCCGACAAATTGATATATGAATATGAAATAACATTGTCTTGATCTATTATCATTCACCATGTTTTATTCGTTTTATTACTGAAGTAGCATAAACAATAATATGTGATTGGGGGGGAGTTGTTCGTGGGGGTTTCGTTCGCTGTGGGTTTCTCTGACCAGAGGTACCGGTATGTGATGTACCGGTACATCGAAGAGAACTTATTGATGACTTGTGTGTCCAACTATCTCCCTCGGTCTCGCGCTACTGACGCGATTTCATGTGACTTTCACACGGCCATTTTCTTTCCACTTCTACTTTCGCTCTGACTCGTGACAGCTTACGTTCAATTTTCTTATCCATATCAGATTCGAACAATCTTGTTTCGCATGATTGAACATACCGCATCCAGAGAAATAGATTCGGCCTTTACTCTACAGTCCCAAATGTAAATATATCCGAATAACTTAATCCTGCGGTCTGTTGCAGGTCAGGTCAGCTCGACCTACACTGGCTCAAGACCATAATCCGCATTACCTGATTACCACCCCCTATAGCCCACCTAGGTTATTTAAGAAATAAGGGCTTGTTTTCCTGCGTAAAATTGCTCAGATATATGTAGGTAAAACGGACTTGCCCATTGTTTGAGGACGTGGCCCGTGTTCAACTCAATGGAGTTTACAACAATCGGAGAGGTATGGAGTCCAAACTTAGATAACATCAAGGTGTACGAATACGATCGGGAACTATTAAAATAAAGGAAGTTCATCACGTTCCTAGTTGAAGGTGATGTTAAAGTTCCCGCCACTTATATTGGCGTTGTGGAATAACGCGGGCAATGCAGAGGATCGAGAGGACGATTCAACAAAGCAAGTTTGCTCAGTGTGTGTGGCAGAAACAACGGACTGATTATCACTTTGAGAGCCTCCATTTTGCTACATTGTTTATTGTTTTTGTTTTGACAGTAGCAGACGACGGTCTGTTTCAACCTGTCCCCCCTTCTACATGCGCGTTTGGAACATTCCATTTGGAATGTCCTGACGAAACTAGTTTGAAACCAGAGACAGTTTGTTGTGATTAGATGTAGGAAATGACCCTATGCTTTTAATAGACGTGGCAGATGGGTTAGAATTGTCGATAGAATTATGTCTCAATCAAGCTTATTAAAGGAGATGGTATTGTAAGGCGGGGTTTTTGCCCACAGCCAGCCGACTCATCGGAATGTACATTTCTTCTCTGCATCTGTCAATCACAATGCAATGTACAACTTGTCGTCGGCTGCAACTGTCAATCAACGGAGCGACTGATCGTTCGATTTCAACGTTTGACTAGCCCGTAATGTCCACACGGTATCGTGTCATCGGTAAACAATATTTATTTTACTTTTAATTGGTTCATAATGATAGCCTAAAATCTTATTTCAGATATACTGAATGCATTTTTTTTTACAAAAATGAGAAAGATTGAAATAACTTGTCGACGTCACACATGTTGCCCTCCTGGGATTCAAACTCGGTAAAAGAAAATTTCGAGGCGCTTGTGATCCAACGTGCGTATCCACTACACCACGACATACGAACAACTGTAACAGGCTATTTTGTCACTTTAATCTACTTACGAAAACTTCAAACGTTATGAATCATAACTTTTCATTTTTAGTATGAAGGACTCCTTGGACCAAAAAGATCTGCTAGCAGTGGGGATATAATGTTACCACACAACATCAAGCAAGGGCGTAGACAAGTGGAGAAGTTTGGGGGGGCTTAGGGGGAGAGTCTGTGAGGGGGGTATCCCCCCTCGCAGGGTAGATTTTTTTGTGAAAATTGATGGTAAATTGGCGCTAACTGGGAGCATTTGAGCGGTAAAAGATTGTAAAAGTTGAACTTTTTTTTTGGCGAAAATATCCTATAACAGTGGCGATCACTACGTGATATACAAGGTGAAATGATCATTCAATCCGGAGTTTGCACTATAATTCAAGTTATTTCTTAGACAATACTATCTTGCCTAGATAGCAGGGCCGGTGCATTAATGCGTGGTTGACCGCATGAGTTCTGATGTTCGTTCTGAAGTTGCCAAACTTATCAAAAATTGACCGCATGAGTTCTGATGTTCGTTCTGAAGTTGCCAAACTTATCAAAAATTTAAACTTAGTGGTCCTTTCTCGGAATAGTAGAGAAAATTACCCATATTCATCAAATGTACACCAGTTAAATAGTGACTTTGTGTCTGGGTTAGATGTTTAACCTTTATTTCTAGGGTTTCTCCGTGTAAATTACTCGAGAGTTCGTATCTCTCGTTTGTGAATAAATAAATACTCAACAAATGACTGAGATCTCAATCAAAAAAAAAGTTTATAGTGAAAAAGTTAACGTGTTGACCTTTTTTGTCCAAATGGGCGATATGTGATTGAATTGGAGCACATTATTCGTTTCTCGGAGAAAATCACACGGGGTCTGATATCGCCAAACTGTTGCGTTGTTCTCTGACCGATTGCAATTAGTCTAACCCTTTGGTAAGCATTGTTGATGATAATTTTACTTCCCCTGTAATATGCAACAATTGATAAAGATATGCGACAAGCTAAACATGCACTTCTCTGCTATGTTTGCTTTCTGTTTCCTTCTTTCTTTCTTTCCTTTTTTCTCCCTTTTTTTCTTTTTCTTCTGTTCTTTTTTTTTTTTGCCGGACGTCAATATTTGGGGGGGCTGAAGCCCCCCCCCCCCTTGTCTACGCCCTTGCCAAGTTAAATGGCGTTTTGGTCCAAGGGGTCCTTCGCGTCTAAATGCGTGTCTGAAGGACTCGATTTAGACCCATTTTTCACGAAATAAAACAAGCTGTGGATTTCAGTTTCATGTGATAACTATAATCATAACGCAATCGCTCTAAAACTTTCACATATTGTGTACTTATATTTTCTCTTGCCGTTACATTAAAACATAAGTATTTTTAGGACATTTTATTTTTTCGATTTCAACCGCACCACGTATAGGCCAAAATCCCGCCTTATCGTACCATCACCTTTACAAGTAGGCCTACATGTACAACATGTGAACTCTTGAACATGTGTACGGTTGCAGACCGGGCAAGCCATTCTATCATAACCCACAGGCGAAGTAAATGTGGCATAGGCCTATGTTGTGTTTTGGTTGAATCATTATGTTTCATAATGTCTACACAGTTGAAAATGTTTATGTGAAAGACCAATTATAGTAATAAAGATGTGTCATTAACCTGCCCATATGTCGTTTACGTCGGTAGATATTACACACAATACAGTTGTGCAAACGACGTTCACAAAAATTATAATCTCCTGGAGTGACATTTCCCCCAGTGGGCATTTCCCCCAGTGGACATTTCCCCCACCCAATGTTTTTAGGTTATTTTGAACATAGTTTTTAAATAATTTGGCAATAACACATTTTTTTATATATTTTTTATTTTCTATATTTAAGGATATAAGGATTTCCACATAATGTTTTACGATAATGAGTCACATAGTCATAAGATATTATACATATACACAGTATATATCAGTATTATACAGTCTGATAGCACATTTTAAAACATGGCTTAAAACATGTAGTATATAGCATAACATTATCTGTTCGGAGGTCAGTGTCACGAAGCCATTTGACATGTTTGATGAGAATAAAATTGAACTAATAGTCAGGGGGCCAGGAGCTGAACCTGGAAAGTGGTTCCAAAGTTTTTTTCTCAGTGTTTTCATTTTATATAGGTAATGCACTCTATGAAACTGCATGATGGCATTCTCCCATCATTGAGCATTTTCATATAACTGGTTTTATATAATTGCGGCTATTGGGACACAAAACATAACTGTTTCATTTGTATACGCCCGCCAAAAGGCGAACGTATTATGTGATAGCGGTTTCCGTCCGTGTGTCCGTGTGTCCGTCCCTCGTGTCCGGTCTATATCTGGGACAGTTTTCTACCTAAAGTTCCAATGTTTGATGAGTGGATACCCTACGGGGAGACGATGTGTCGCATACCAAAATGAAGGTCGAGGTCAGAGGTCAAAGGTCACTGGCCTGAAAAACAGGAAATCACTGAAGTGTTCGTGTCCGATCTATATCTGTGAATGTTTTCTATCCACAGTTACTTTTTTTTGTGAGTGGATATGCTAGGTGGAGACGATGTATCGCATACCAAAATTAAGGTCGAGGTCGGAGGTCAAAGGTCACTGTCCCTTAAAATCAGGAAATCGTTGATCATTGACAGTTTTCTATCTACAGTTCTAATTTTTGGTGAGTGGATGCCCTAGGGGGAACGATGTGTTGCATATCGAATGTAGGTCGAGGTCAGAGGTCAAAGGTCAGTGTGACCGAAAATCAGAAAATCATTAAAAAATTCTATTTTTTTGTGAGTGGATTCAATACCAAAAAATTAGGTCAAGGTCGAAGGTCAAAGGTCACTGTGACCCCAAAAGCAGGAAATTATTAAAAATAACATTTTTTTGTGTCCGTAGATACATTAGGGGGACACGATGTGTCACATACCAACATTTAGGTCAAGGTCACTGTGATCCCAAAATTGTGAAAAATCATATTTTTTTGTGCCCATTGGTTTGTCATGTACCAACATTTAGGTGAATGTCAAAAAATTACTCTTTTTTGTGTCAGTAGGTCAAGGTCACTGTGATCCCAAAATCAAGAAATCATTAAAAGTCACATTTTCATATGCCTATGTTAGGTTGAAGTATTCAGATTTCTCTCCCCTACATGTGTATGGCATTTGTCCTGTGGAGTTGTCTCCCATGTTTGAAACAGCTACATTTAGTTAAACTGTTGTGAAATAAAAACCATACATCTACTAATTTAACGGGGAGAGGGGTTCTTTTTATTGACTCAAGAACAAAAGTTTACTTCATCACTTTCTTCTTCCTTCATGAAAAATTCTCTCGCCTGAAAGAAATCCATTTGCAGGAAAACTACTATTTTCTTGTGTTTGACTTGTCGATTTCAGTGTGGGATATGTGTCTGCTCTCGGCTCTTGTTTCAAGGTCAACTAGTTACCAAGATTTGAGCCCATTTTAGTTTATCATTCAATATAAGATGTGATATATGTTACATTCTCAGAAACACAAAACTGTAGACCTTTCTCTGGATTGCTAGCTACCAATTGAAATCAAGGCTATTAAACAACCTTGAAATTTGGACCAATGTAATTTCAGATATACGGGCGTATATTGAAGCCCCTAGGGCTCTTGTTCCGGGGTTGAGCTAATGTCACATTGAAAAAGAACAATGAGAAATGCATTTTTCCTGAATTCGGTTGTTCTGTTTGCAACCCAGAGCATCATACAATTTGTGTTAAACATGATGTACATGTATATATTTCCATCTCTGTACATGTATGTTTATATTAATTGTTTTTCCTTGATTTGTTTGTGCGCAAGCAAACCCCAAATCCTCGCAGATGGTTTACCGGGACATTTTTGGTGATTCGAATTAGTTCTTGAGTCAATACTTCTGATATACAATCTCGTACATTTCATCCCCGATGCTTGTTTTGAATTAGCATGTCAGCAACCCAAGCCTGCTGTTTTGCTTTGACTTAGGATGTGTATTTCATCCCTACATGTACATCAAAGCAGTTCGGCCCATGATGAAATCCAAACCAGTCACATCTCATACCTCACAGTGGATTGGCATAATCAGCTGGCTTATTACGTTCATTGATTGGTTTGATTTAGGGGGAACCCCTTGACCTATATATATGCAGAACTAGTATGGGCAACTAACCAAGCCAGTGTATCGATCCTAACAGTTCGGTTGATACACTGGCTCGCGAGGATGCCCTGGAGAGCCTCCGGAAAGAAAAGCACAGACTGACTGTGTACACCACCCATGTTGATAACTAAATAAATATTTTTGCTGTTGAGCTGTTCGATGAATTTGGAAAATTAGTGTACATCTGTTTCTTGCAATTGTTTCCTTGTTCTTGTTTTGTACTAATATGAACCTAAAACTGAACTGTGAGAAAGGGAGATTCTCATCATATTTCTCTTCTTTAATTAGAGATGCACTATATACATATGAAATAAAGCTTGTGTATGGTACATGTACATTGGTGTTTGTGTCACTTGCGTCACTTGTGTCAGCAATCAGCAATTGCCGAGGTAAATGTCGTTGCATAATCATTTCACCTCAGCAATATTTAACATGGTGTTAAATAGCAATTATTTTAACATGACTTTATTTTTGCCGATGTGAGTTTTCCGTATTGTGTGGGCTGGTTATTTTGACTGGGTATAAAATAAGTTGTAAAACCGACAATAAATAGCTGTCAGACATGCCTGTTTAAAATTTGACCTTCTCTTACCCTACTCATTCTCATGGCATCAGATTGTATGCCCTCTGATTCAATCTAATAAAAATTAAATCCTATCTACTCTCCCATTTGGTTATGCCACATGTAGGATCTAACCGGCTTGCAGTAACATGAGCATCAACCAATCCAGAAAACAATACATAGTTCTTTGAAGGGAACATAATGTTAGGGGCTTTTTGGTTGGCTCGGTCATGTCAGCTGAATCCAACGCCATGCGGGCCGGGTATCTTTTGATGTTGCAGCGCTCTCGTCAGTTTAGCACCATAACGCGAGATAGAAGTGGACTGGTCCTTGGGTTGAAGCGTAGGCGACGATACTATCTCCTCTCTCCTACTGAAAGTAAAGTACTTAACCCTACCAGGCCTGGGGGGCCATTATGGCCCCCTACCAAACTTTCTGCACTATCTCCGGAACGGCAAAACATGGAGTGCTGAAACTCCGTGACTTTATAGTTTATCTTATTGGGGTCATTTTGAGCATAACCCCCCGAGCAGAGGATCATGGATAAATTCAAGGTGGCGGCCACGTGGTGTACCAGAAAAGTGATGTTTTTGTCATATTTCTTCAAAATGTCTGCTTTTCCGCGATAAAAAGTGGGCAGAAACTATTTTATTTCATATCACATTAATATTTGCTAATTTGTCATGCAGTTTTTCTGTAGAAATTGCAAAAATACAAAATTCGGAAAATCCGACCGAAAAATCGACCAAAAAATGCCGCTTTTGAAAATGACGTCACTGTGACGTCATCAAAGCGGCCATCTTGGATTTTTTTACATTTTCTGGTAGAGCTTGACCCAAGGATATAGTGTAATAAGTTTCAGCTCCCTAGCTCAAGGGGTAAGAAAAATAATTAGCGGGGGGCCATTTCGGCCCCCCAGACCTGGACAGGTCCCAAAAAGCCCAGGCCAGATAGAATTAAAATACGGCCATGATGTCCTAAGTTTATTAAATATTCACGAACTGGGCCCTCTGAACACCAAATTTAATTGAAATCTGTAAGGTCCTACATAGCGACATATACGACCATGACGACTGTGGAGCAAAGATAGGATATCAATTTATTAATTGCCCTTTGATTACTCTCTGATTGCACTAGGGTAAAATCATATCAGGCAGTTCTTGTGTGCATGGCTCTCGGGCCAATCAGCTTCGTCCACTTGTAAAAGGAGCGGAGTGGGTTCAGCATGTCACAGCTAAAGAAGACATACCGTGTGTTTTTGTGTAATAATTTAGTATAAACCTGTTACGGTAATTCTTTTACAAGATTTACTGAATGCAGTTCCCATCTCCCTCCTATGCAAATACGTGCTTCCTGTGTCGACCGAAATCGATATAGACTGAACGCACATGTGGGCCCTTTCTCTGCACAGTGCAATGCAGAGGGTGTTGCACCGACTTTTAGCAGGCTACAAACTCTGGCAATGGGAGAATGACCCTACTTTGCATAGTATATTCATGATTTTTGCTTTAGTGCCAAAACACTGGTGAAGGCACAACATTTTTATCTACTACTTTTGTAGGGTAGCCTTGTCAGATTAAATGTACCT
Organism: Hanleya hanleyi; assembly: GCA_036873755.1. Lineage (NCBI taxonomy): Eukaryota > Metazoa > Mollusca > Polyplacophora > Lepidopleurida > Hanleyidae > Hanleya > Hanleya hanleyi. The sequence continues at coordinate 20,729 of JAVTVY010020766.1, forward strand.
ATATTATAAAGCTGAATGTTGTTGAACCTTAATTTAGGCATTGAAATGACGTCATCAGAAGTAGCAGTTGAGTTTGTGACTATACTGTATGTATAGAATGGATGCTGCCTTGGTCATGGTGCCCAAGGCCAAAAGATGATGATTTATATTTCATTAATGTTTTCATAATTGAAGATGGAGACAGAGTCCCGGAATTGACTGGAAGAATTCTTTGGACTACATGTATTTGAAGAACTGAGGAGATAATATTCATAATTTTAGCTAAGAATCCATTCATCCATCATAAAAATGGCAACTTTTAGTACTCTTAGTAATAATCACATACAAAGGTTTGTCTATAGAGATGAAAGACATATATTTATAGATTTTGTTTCACATTCTGCTTCAAAAATGCAATATCAGAAGTATTCAACTCATAGCCGAAATTTGGGAAAACAGCAGAAATATTACACCATTTCACCTTCAAAAATGGCCTGACAGAATCTGGTCACAATTTCAGACACCTTTAACTCTCCCGTAAATTCAATGATGACAAGCTATATGCTGTTTTATATCATATCGTACTTGATTTGTGGAGAACTTAATTGTGCTTTAATTTGTTTACATGTGAACATTTCATTTAAAAACCACCTGCTATGCCTACTTAATTCTCTCTCTCTAATGCGTACATGTATGTTGAAGAATTATGTCTGATCCAAGTCCGAGACATGAATGATCATTTTGAATATGCTGATTTCAGACCTTGGCAAGATCACTATACTGTGGAGCTTGTACAATCGTACTGGTTGTCAGCACATGATTGAAGAAAAGAAGCTTTCTTATTGGGAAGAATTCCCATAAATGCGAGCGAGTTACAGTTCGTGTCTTGTATGCTTGAAACAGGGAAAGTAACATATTTTTATACTTATTCTGTAAACTTTACATCGCGGGAGATGTTTTTTCCCAGTTTGTTGATTGTCGATGCGAATTATCTGCCAGGATCGTCAGCGGGAAAATAGGACGCTAGTAATTTGCGCGAACAGTTTGTGTATATGTGAAACAAAATACATTTCAGATGTTGGGTTATATTCTGTCGACAGTTTTATATTTCTTCACAGTGTGTTAGTATTATGTATGAGAAATGATAACATTTCCGGTTTTACGATTGATGAAACATATGTAACTTTGTTCATTTATTGAACAGATTTGCAATCGATTGTAGCGCTTTGCAACATTTTTTTTTGATTAATGGAAATCTATTAATTAGTGAAATCTGGCACCCACGTCTGGCGACGACACGCAATATGTCGTGTCTCCTGGAGCGAACAGCTTCGCCAGGCGAGCCAAGCGGTAGGCCCCCACGCCTGGCCGAGATTGTTACCTCTGCAGGTGTTGTGTTAGCGGGCGTCAGCTAATCAACAAGTGTCTGGCTCTTATCATTGCTTATCCAGCCGCGGGGTGTACTCCACAAAGACGTAGTATTATAGAGTTTTGTTTGTGCATCACGTATGGTATATCTTCTGCTATGACAATTTCCTTCAAATTCAATACATTGTACAGATATCTGGTACCAGTAGACGTAGAATATAACTTGTTTGGGTGGCATGAAGCTGGAAATTAATCAGCAAATAAAGACGTTCTTATTGACAAGTACTTCTTGCATAAATTATTAACCGGCCACGTGCACGTTCCGTTACAAATACCCACCAAATTAGTTACAAAGAAGACAATGAAATTCAAACCCATTTTCCATAGTATTGTAAATAAAAATTCTAAATGGAAAATTTAGTGTTTACAGTATTGGAAATATATTAAGTTCAAATGTAATGGCTAAACTGCAGATTTGCATCATATACCTATGGAATAGTTCAAATTGAACAATTGAATTGCGATGATAACATTGTGCATTTGAATTACTTTAACGTGTAATAATCGTAATTTTGGATGCGGTGGTTAAATGCAATTCTTCGCCAGATATCTATCAAATGATAGCAAATAAAGCCATCAAAATAAACATTTCACATATACATATACAGTATTGTAAATGAAACTGTAAGGTGTGAAATGATTTCATACGTAGCTACCATCATAGCAAATAAAACTGTAATATTCACCATACATTCACACGTGTATGTGGAAGAGGTAGATATAAGTATTCCTATTGAAATGATTTAATATGTACCTAATAGCGTAGCAAATAAAATGGTATTATACCCCATACATTTAAACATCTATGGGGTAGATGTAAATATAAATATTTGCTTTGAAATGATTTAATATGTACCTACCATTATAGCAAATAAAATTGTAATATACACCATTCCTGTGCGCATCTGTGAGATAAATGTAAATATAAGCATTCTTTTTCAAATGATTTCATATATAGTTACCAGCTTAGCAAATAAAATGGATTTATACACCAACATTTACACATCTAGAGGATAGTTGTAAATATAAACATTTTATTTGCATTGTTTTGAGATATAGATGCCATAGTTCGAAATTTACGGTTAAGTTTCATCTTATTTGCCATATATATCACGCAATGGTCAATATAACTACAATAATTCAGTGGCTAAATATAACTGATAGATTTGCATTCGGGTCACTACAATAGCGAATGTATTCAAATAAATGAGATTTATTTGCAAAACATTATCGTGCGTTGTATATCTATAGTAATTAGGGACTCTCCAAGGTACGACATGCAAAATAAATGTATCCAAAGGAAACCTTAAATGTATTGTAAATGTATGTGAAATGTATGGGAAACACCAAGATTCGACATAGGCCATGAAACCATGGAACTCTAAAAACATTTACTACAGTGATGAATTTGGGGCTGTCAATCATACAGAATACATGAACAACATTCTTAAATATAACATCAAATATGGGAATCCAATTTTATGAGCCCTACCTCTCCGATCACATCGACATATACGTCAAATGAATGCAAATGTTACTTATAATTGCCAGCGTAAAACTTAGTGTTTAAATAATTGGAAATAAAACCATTATATTCATCTTACATGCTGACCGTATATTAAATATAATTAAAATGACGTTTTTATGTAGTGTGAAGACTCCATCTTGTAGCCAGTGACATACTCTTTCAACGTGCCTATTTTCAAGTTCCAAGCATTTATGTGTTCGGCTGTGGCAAGCTAGACCGCTATTCAGATAGGCCAGACCGATATTCAGACAGACATGTAAAAGGACGTTCATAGTAGCGCCCCCTGGCGCCCGATAAAGGAACCGAAGACTTCATCTTTTAGCCGATGTCATGCTCTCTCGACATGGCTATTTTGAAGTTCCAAGCATTTCTATTTTCGGCTCTGACAAGCTAGACCGCTATTCAGATAGGCTAGACCGCTATTCAGATAGGCCAGACCGCTATTCAGATATGCCAGACCGCTATTAAGACCGGCATGTAAACGATCATTCGTAGTAGCGCCCCTAGGGTCCGATGTAGGGACTGAAGACTCCAACTTGCAGCCAATGAAATACTCTCTCATTATACCTATTTATAAGTTCGAAGAGTTTATATTATTGTCTCTGGCGATCTAGACCACTATTCAGATAAGACAGACCGCTATTCAGACCGACATGTAAACGGTCATTCATGGTGCGCCCGATAAAGGAACTGGCGACTCCATCTTTCAGCCGATGGCATGCTCTCTCGACATACCTATTTTTAAGTTCCAAGCATTTATATTTTCGTCTCTGACAAGCTAGACCGCTATTCAGATAGGCCAGACCGCTATTCAGATAGGTCAGACCACTATTCAGAACGGCATGTAAAGGGTCATTCGTAGTAGCGCCCCCTAGCATCCGATGTAGGGACTGAAGACTCCAACTTGTAGCTAATGAAACACTCTCTCATTATACCTATTTATAAGTTCGAAGTGTTTATATTATTGTCTCTGGCGATCTAGACCGCTATTCAGATATGCCAGACCGCTATTCAGACCGGCATGAAAACGGTCATTCGTAGTAGCGCCCCCTAGCGTCCGATGGAGGGACTGAAGACTCCAACTTGTTGCCAATGAAATAATCTCTCATAAAACCTATTTATAAATTCAAAGTGTTTATATTATTGTCTCTGGCGATCTAGACCGCTATTCAGATAGGACAGGCCGCTATTCAGACCGACATGTAAACGGTCATTCATAGTAGCGCCCCCCCCCCCCCTGCGCCCGATAAAGGAACTGAAGACTCCATCTTTTAGCCGATGGCATGCTCTCTCGACATGCCTATTTTTAAGTTCCAACCATTTATATTTTCGTCTCTGACAAGCTAGATCGCTATTCAGATAGGCCAGACCGCTATTCAGATAGGTCAGACCACTATTCAGACCGGCATATAAACGGTCATTCGTAGTAGCGCCCCCTAGCGTCCGATGTGGGGACCGAAGACTCCAACTTGTAGCCAATGCAATACTCTCTCATTATACCTATTTATAAGTTCGAAGTGTTTATATTATTGTCTCTGGCGATCTAGACCGCTATTCAGATAGGACAGACCGCTATTCAGACCGACATGTAAACGGTCATTCATATTAGCGCCACCTGGCGCCCGATAAAGGAGCTGAAGACTCCATCTTTTAGCAGATGGCATGCTCTCTCGACATGCCTATTTTTAAGTTCCAACCATTATATTTTCGGCTCTGACAAGCTAGACCGCTATTCAGATAGGCCAGACCGCTATTCAGATTGGTCAGACCGCTATTCAGACCGGCATGTAAATGGTCATTCGTAGTAGCGCCCCCTAGCGTCCGATGTCGGGACTGATGACTCGAACTTGTAGCCCATGAAATACTCTTTCATTATACCTATTTATAAGTTCGAAGTGTATATATTATTGTCTCTGGCGATCTAGACCGCTATTCAGGTAGGACAGACCGCTATTCAGACCGACATGTAAACGGTCATTCATAGTAGCGCTCCCTGGTGACCGATATGGGAACTGAAGACTCCATCTTCTAGCTCGTGATATACTCTCTGAACAGTCCTATTTACAAGTTCGAAGCATTTGCATTATCGGATCTGGCAAGGTAGACCGCTATTCCGATAGGCCAGACCGCTATTCGGATAGCCAGAGACTCATAAGAGCGCCCCTAGCAGCGCCCCACTGGAGTCAGATTTGGAATATGATTATGAAAACATATGAAGCAGGACTTTCTCTCTTACTATGCAGAGTTTGGAGTTCAAAATACTCATAATAAAGAAAATACAGATGTTTTGCTCCATGTCTGAAGAAATAATGACTGGTCCCTTCGAATAACGAACTGCGAACTGCGAACCGCGGTCTAACTTTACGAACGTCATACATTTTACTTCAAACGATACCGCGTTTTGTTTGTCTGAGAACTTCGTAGTCTCTTTATTTCTGAATACGGAGAAAATCTTTGACGATAAAATATCCCATGCTGATCAACTTTCAGAGAAACATGTATCATTCTCTTTTAGACTTGCATGATTTATTTTAATTCGCAGTTCGTGGACGTATCCTATAAAGTGATTCAAATTAAAAAAAAACAGGTTCAAAATAACAGAATAATAATGAGCCAGGTTATACCTTTTCAATTGGCGGTGTTTCTTTTTTTCTACTTATAACCTTTAGAGAAACTGCGCTTTCTGAGCAAGTATGCGACTACAGATCTCTAGACGGAATAACAAAATAATATTAAATGATTCAGTCTAATTCATTTAAATGCATATATATTCGCCGAGATTAATCTCGCTGCCACAGAGTAAATATATACAGCTAGCATACGCCTTCCGAATGATTCAAACTTTCATTTGATGGCATCTCGATTCCATTCTCGAAGCACGTCGAGTTATTTCGAGGAGGATCGGGAAGGTCTTGCGCTTCGAGAGAAAACCGGGAGAAAACCGGGACAACAATCGATAGAGATACACCGGGACCCTTCGAGACGAGATATTTATCGGTTTTACTCGTTTATCGAGAAACCGTCTTGATCGATTGGACGTGACCCCTAAGTTGTCTTTATGCATTATGTGTGCATGTATACTTTCTTTGTTGGAGGCAGGCGTGGTATAATATAACCAAAATGGTGCAAAAATGTAACGCGAGTGACGTGGAATTGACCATCTGAGCAACCAGAAACGTTTCGATCAAGCCATGATCAGGCGAAGTAGAATTGGCCATACACGATTAACTCACGAGCATTTATTAAAAACAGAACCAGCCCCGAGGTGTATTCCATACCACGAAGATGTGAAACATATTTTGATCGACTGTATAGATTTAAAGATTGTAGGACATTCTTTTGCTCGAGCAGCTACTTTTGGAGATACTCTCAGTCTGGTAAAACAAGATTCGTTTTAGGTTTGAGAGAAATCGGTTTGTTGTATGAATTTTAATGTACCTCTTTCTCTCACGGAAAGATAGCCATATTAAAAGTCCGATTCCCAAAAAAGGCGTATTGACACCGTGTCATTTAGGCGACACAGAGAAGCTCTTTTAGAATACGTGGACCCCGTCAGTAACTGCTGGGGAAGTTCAAGAACTACATAAAAAAAACGAAAGGCAGAGACTAACTTGAATAGTGTATAGCAATATTTTAATTGACGATCTGTTGTGTATGTATTCTATATTATGTCATGATGCTGGCCATGTACCTCTCTTGTTTGTTCGGTACAATGTGAATTATGCGTCGATGTGATGGTCAACGTATTTATTCAGTCAACGTATTTATTCTATCCCACTAGCACAATGTAGATGTTGCTATGAATGCCCTGCTGTAAAACAAATTAGGAGCGAATCAAGTCTCGTCACATAAAAATTAAAATTTTCTATTGATAGATCATTTACTGTATCAATTGATTTGCTTCCCCGTCTAATAGATTTACTGATGATATTGACATTGGTCATGTCTATGAAACCATTTCGGAACCCGTCCTGTACATTCAAATTGAATCCCTGGAGACAGATTTGCGGTATTATCGTATTCGACTAAAATAATACTTCTCCTGTTATATTTTCCTCAGATATTGTACCATTATATGTTTCAGTTTCTGGATCTCGTCTTAATCAGTCTCAGGATGCTCTCATGATACAACGATCTAAGCTGGTCAGACATGGGTAAGATTCTATTCTTCTTTGTCATTGTTATTCGTACTATTTCATCCTTTTGACCAATTTGGGTTTTCTGATATAACTGTCAGACAATGACCTGACATTGTGCGGTGAGGTCGCACGTAAATTTCAGGGTAGAAGAGTTGGTTTTCTTCAACGTGAAGCGATATCTCCAACTAGAGATATCTGATATATTTTCAACTTAAAATTGGCAAACTGTTCATTGAGATCAGCAAACAACACCAGTTATTACTGCTGAAAATAGACGCATTAATTTCGAGTTATATAGACAGAAACGAAAATCAAGTACCTAGATTTTTTGCGTACCCAGATAAGTCCTTCTATTGTCTGAAAGTGAAATCGGAAATCTCGGGTTGTCGTCATCATGCAGCGTTGTCCGTCTGTTCATTCATCATCGATGTTAATGCATCAATATCTCTTCGCGGATTTTAGCCAAGCTTTCCAAATTAACACCACATATGCAGCTGGCGATACCCAAGAAGCTTCCGGATTATAGTTTGGAACAAGTATTGACCACATACATGTAACATGAATAATTAGTCAAGGTAGGTCATTTCAATAATGTCGGCAGTCAGTATGTCGGCACCTCTTCCCACTTCCCTTATATGTGTTGTAATTTTTACCTGTATATGGCGAGATTCTGCTGGTGGACGTTTCGTCCCCGAGGCCCGCCCCCTGTACAGACCTTTTGGTCTTTGATAAAAGTTGGCATTTGTGGGAAGTTGATGCTGAGTCGACATCGGGCCTTACAGACTAGTCTTTTGTGTTAAATGCCGTCATTTTCATCTGACGACGATACAGCTCACCAATCCCCAGTGTACGAGTTGTCACAGCGAAACAGCTCACCAATTACCAATATACGAGTTGTCAGAGCATTTCCCTCATGGCTCTGTAGATTTGTATCTAATACCGCTTATGCCGGTGCTAGGGGCCGTGTGGTCATATCATCCAAGTTGCCACATGAACAGGTACAATAAAAGCGTACCTGAGATACAACACATATCACGAATCGTTAGATTCTTGGTATGTGCTTTAGAATAGGTTAACTGGAATACTATACTGTGAAGTCATGTGACTCTGTCAGTATGTCGGTACCTCTTCCCACTTCCCTTATATGTGTTGTAATAAGGACTTCAGTTATGGAAGCAAAACCTTGACCTACATTTTTTCACAGTGTGCAATAAAATTGTGTCCAATTATTTTACGATGTAATGATGGATCATATTACCCCTACTGCACATTTATCTAGCGATGGATCCTCGAAGATGAGTGACCGTGATAGTGTAAAAATTAGAGTTCTGTGCCACATGAGCGAGAATACAGGGTATAGGTTACATCACCGGATAAAGCGAATAAACCCGCGGGTAAGATGGTCGGTTTACATCATCGCCGGAAGTGACGTCAACGCACGCATGGCCGTTCGCCTGATTGGGTCGCCTGAACTCTATAGCTTGTAGGCTTTTGGATTCACCAGGGTATCGGAGACACCACAATATGAACAAGCATACGTGCGTTGACGTCCCTTCTGGCGATAACGTATCTTCCGGCGATGAGTCTACTTCTGACGATAACGTCATTCCGTGTAAGGTTATACTTGGACATAGGGCGGTTGTTATTTTATACATGGTTGTGATATTAACATTCAAGTAGAGTTATCTCCCTTTAGTATGGTTACTCCCCTTATACTTGTCCTCGCAGTTGCATCATTGTAAACATGTGACTGTATAAATCATAGCGTTGAACCCTTTTTTATATGCCCGCCAAAAGGCGGACGTATTATGTGATGGCGGCTTCCGTCCGTCCGTCCGTCTGTCTGTCCGTCTGTCCGTTCCTCGTGTCCGGTCTATATCTGGGGCAGTTTTCTATCCACAGTTCCAATTTTTGGTGAATTGATACCCTACGGGGAGACGATGTGTCGCGTACCAAAATTAAGGTCGAGGTCAGAGGTCAAAGGTCACTGGCCTGAAAAACAGGAAATCACTGAAGTGTTCGTGTCCGGTCTATATCTGTGAACGTTTTCTAGCCACAGTTGCAATTTTTTGTGAGTGGATATGCTAGGTGGAGACGATGTGTCGCATACCAAAATTGAGGTCGAGGTCAGAGGTCAAAAGTCACTATTGCCTGAAATCCGGAAATCACTGATCATTGACAGTTTTCCATCTACAGATCCAATTTTTGGTGAGTGGATGCCCTAGGGGAAATGATACTGTGTTGCATACCGAATGTAGGTCGAGGTCAGAGGTCAGTCTGACAAAAAAATCAGGAAATCATTAAAAATTTCAATTTTTTTGTGAGTGGATTCATTAGGGGGAAATGAAGTGTCACATACAAAAACATTAGGCCAAGGTCTAAGGTCAAAGGTCACTGACCCCAAAATCCGGAAATTATTAAAAATAACATTTTTTTTGTGTCAGTAGGTACATTAGGGGGAAACGATGTGTCACCTATCAAATTGTAGGTCAAGGTCAAAGGTCAAGGTCACTGTGATCCCAAAATTATGAAATTTTATAAAAAATCTTGATTTTTGAGTCCATTGAGAAATTACGGGGAGACGGTTTGTCATGTATCAAAATTTAGGTCAAGGTCAATAGTCAAGGTCTCTGTGACCCCAGAATCAAGAAATCTTCAAAAATTACTTTTTCTTTTGTGTCAGTAGATAGGGGGACATGTGTTACAGATCAAAATGTAGGTCAAGGTCGAACGTCAAGGTCAGTGTGAACCCCAAAATCATGAAATTCATGAAAATCATGATTTTTTGTGTCCATTGATAAATTGATCATGTAATGCGATGTTGCATTCTGTCCATTTATCCATTAACATTTGTTGTCCATGCGATATCTAGTTTCAAGGTATGATTTGGTACGAAACTTTTAGTATACCTAACTCGCATGGCAAAGAGGAGCCATACATTTTGAGATCAATTTGTCAAAGGTCAAAGTCCCCCAAACTGAATCTACATGTATATGGCATTTGTTCTGTGAAGTTATCTCCCATGTTTGAAACAGCTGCATTTAGTTGAACTGTTGTGAAATGAAAAGCATACATTTACTAATTTAATGGGGAGAAGGGTCCTTTATGAACTTCATACCTGTTTATTAACTCAAGACCAAGGTTTACTTCATCACTTTATTCTTCCTTCATGAAAAATTCTCTTGCCTGTAAGAAATCCATTTGCAGGAAAATTGCTATTTTCTTGTGTTGTCGATTTCAGCTCTTGTTTCAAGGTCAGCTAGGTACCAAGAGTTAAGCCCATTTTAAATTATCATTCAATAGTATAAGATGTGATATATGTTACATTCTCAGAACCACAAAATCGTAGACCTTTCTCTGGATTGCTAGCTACCAATTAAACAACCTTGAAATTTGGACCAATGTGATTCCAGATATACGGGCGTATATTGAAGTCCCTTGGGCTCTTGTTCTACATGTTGTTGATCTGCACTAATTTCAATAGTGTAATAAAGCAAACAAACAAATTGACTATCTTCCTCCTCTTCCTCCGCCTACTTTGCTTCCTCTTCCTCCTTCGTCTCATCCTTCTCTTTCTCCTCCTCCTCCTTCGAAACCCATCCTCCTCCTTCAACATTGTACTCCTCCTATTCCTCCTCCATCTCATCTTCCTTCTCCTCCTCGACTTTCTCCTGCGCCTCCTCCTCTTCGGCCTCGTCCTCCCCATCTCTCATTATTCGACTCCTCCCACATCCTTCACCACTTCCTCCTCCTTCGCTTCCTTCTCCGTCCCTCATCCTCTCCCTCTTTCCCAGTAAGTTCATGCATAAATACTAACTAAATATAATGGACCAATACATATTAGGTATATTATTTACAAACAAAAACAAATGCGAAACACATGCGGTTATAACTCGAAAATCTAGGTATAGAGTGCGAGCTTTAAGAGGGTTTCCTTGGATTAAACTAGTAGGGCCAGTGGATTTCCGCGCAACAAGATACGGGTTATATTGGATTTATACCTCGAACAAATTACACCTATGACATCAAAGATGGTGGTTTCGCACTTGATTCTAACTGATCATAAAGATGGCGGTTCACCCGTGGGTTTACCCGCATTATCCGTAATTTTACCAGCGGATTTGCCAGCCATACCCGCCATCTTTTCCACCCGTCATCTACCCGCAGAACTATCATTTTTCCACTACTCACGATCCACACTGTTTATCGATGAAAAATATTAAATGGGCAATAACCCAGCGTCAGTTCCACAATTTACACCTCACACGATTGGAAGCATCTTCATACACAAGCCAACTTCTTCACACACTTCGAATTAGCGTTGATATATCAGCCCAATGACTACGTTCCCAAGAATTCATAAACAGACTGGCAACGTCACTGACCTCAATCCATTTAATTTCCGAAATCTGGCGTTATTGAGTGGCTTTTCTATTTATCTGTCCACCCTTACTGCCATATTAGAAGGAATGGCGTTGCTACCGAGAGAATACATCACCCGACACACAGTCGTTGTGTATGTTCTGCTTGGCTAGTCTCTGTATTATAAATGAAATTTACACTTCGGATTTGAATGCTTCCGGTGATCTGATCTATCAAGGCTAATTCAAAGTGTAAACAGAGAAGTTGGTTTTAGGGTTCACAACCGACATAGAGGTATTTGTTGTGTAATAATTTACCGCTGGGACGTCTTTCATCCCGAGTCAAAACCCCGAGATTGCGCAGCAATCGAGGGGTTTTGACGAGGGATGAAAGACGTCCCAGCGGTAAATTATTACACAACAAATGCCGATACGGAGGTTTTGAATCCAATTCTAACCAGGAGATATATTTGAATGTAGAAATAATCAACAAATGCGCAGAACTGATTCTCTCTGAGCGCGGCTGGTACATTTTACTCCCGCCGCAAATACAAGCAGTGTTGCCTGGCTTGCCATAAAAATATATCGTGCAAAACAACTCAGTGATTCTTTCAGTGCAGAGAAATAAAATATTTTATTGATTTTTTATACATATTTCTTGCCCAAGATTAACCACAGAAATATGAGAACTAATGAGCTGGAGGTGGTATTCCCCAGCGTGTATAGAAGTTGACCTACATGTCACGTGCTTGCCATGGATACAGTACCGAGACAGTGACATTTCCAACACGAACAGGCTCGCGTTTGTCTGCATTTGTGGGCGAAGGGCTAAGAAGAACGAAGTTATATTATATATTTTTTCTCATACAGACAAGCGGGCAGTTTAGGGCTGGAAATGGAATGGTTCAGATATCGAATGCCTTTGCGCTCATTCAGTGTATCACGGAAAGAATGTTACTGTGTTATTGCGGGGGGAGGTAAACGCACTCTTCCTCAACCGTGACGAGCTGTTTCACGAGGCAGTATTTTGTATTCTTGCAAAACCTGTTGCTATGTGAAAGTTTACTCTATTTACAACATGTATTTGCACACGACACGCAGAACACAGAAGGTTAGAATTGTGTATGAAGATCAGTTGGAAGCAGCCAAGGGATTTTGAGCTCCTATAGCTGTGTTATAGTGCCTCTCTTATATGGATTAATACCACGTCAGAAACTCTTCCGTATGTTATTACTGTTACACTTATTAAATTTAACATACTAAAACTATTCATGGAATTTGCAGTGTTTGATTGCTTTATACATATCGGCCAAAAAGTGAATAGGAGCTGAGGGCACACTCGTGTCCTGGCATACGTCAGCACCGTCGTGAGATGACATAACAAGTGTTGAAAACGACGTTGAATCTTACTCATTCACTCACTCACTCACTCACTCAGCTACTTACATCTTAGCATGAAATGATGGATTTATACTTACTGTGTTGAAAATTCACACTCGTATGTCTTTCTGTCTGTTCGTTCATTGTATTAAGTGTCCATTGTGTGGGTTGTGAGATTGCTAAATTTATTCCGACGAAAGAACGGGCGATGTATAATGAGCTGAGTAATTTTGTTGTAATGTTCATATGTTGAAATGATAAAAATTCCTGTATTTTGCAGATTCTTCCAAACTATCGAAACAAGAACTGAAGGTAGAGAACGCTAACCTATGTTATGAGGTGAAACGAAGAGAGACATTTTACGAAGAAACGCGCAGCATTATCGAGAAGTTGGATAGAGAATATGACGCATCCAAAGGGTCGGTTCCGTCTGCGCGTTACGGGAAATTGAAGTTGATAATTAAAGATGCCACGACGGAGGAGAATTTGGAAAAGGCAAAACCCATTCCGTCCGAGAAAACACAGGCACACATGTCAGAGACTGGAAAACATAACGGAAGCGGCGGACTTCTACAAAAAGTAAAAGATTTCCATGGAAACCTGGAAAAGGTCGACATGCTGAATGATTCCAAATACGAACGTAAGGACTCTACTAGCATTAAAGTCTTCCCAGTTTAATTAGTCGTATGCTCTAAAGATGGTCAAAAACCAATAGTTAATTCAGCGTAAAATTTATTTCTGTAGTGTATGTTACTGCACAAAATGACTACCGTCTCTGCGCCATAATAATAATATATCACGCTTGAACTAACTTTGTAGTTCTCTCTATATAAAACTCCTGTACTGATGTCTGATGTACCGGGGTTCAATAACATAGGGAGCCGTTTTAATGTATTGTGTTCACTGGTACGGCCATAGTGGTGGTTCATCTTTGGCAATGTGATAAAAGCGACACACCCACGGACCGTCTGTTATTACTTTATACGGCATCGATGGCCTTTGTATACTCGAACACGGATACATTATGACGTCATCCTATGAGATTGGGTCACGATACACGTAACAACTATAGTGGAGTTCTATATGGAGAGAAATACAAAATTATTTCAAGCGTGATAATTTATCAATATCACAGAGTAATGGTGGTGATTTGGTAGAGTTCAGTTTGTTACACAAGCTGCAACGAAGAAAATTTATCCGGAGTTAACTACTAAGTAGGCGAATAATTAAAACAGGCAGACTTTAGTCAAGAAACCATAGATTTGCTGTGGCATACACTTGATGAGATGACGGCGCTTCTAAACACGTCGTTGTAGTGGAATTGCACAGTTGTAATTACTGGTAAGCTTTCCCCAGCGTTAGGTAATTGTGATGAGATGATTCACAGGTCATGCACCCTGGCTATGTTTAATTACCGCCGGTTATTCTATAGTAGATAACCCGGCTCGGAAGTTGTGGTTTCGGGTGACGGCAATGAGCGACTGCGTGAACCACATTTGAATCACAGTGCGACAGTATTCTGTACTGGTTTCTTGATGATTGGCCTTACTGCTCTGACTACTGAACGTCGGACGTGGAAGTACTGCCAGAACAATAGTCCGAACCCCTTCATCTATCAACATACAAATAAGTACCCGTATGGTTATTTTGAGACAAGGTATTAATCTGCTCTTGAAGCAAAATACTCCAGTCTTATTCTTTATTCGACTTCCACGATCTGCAAGTTTTTGTTACCCCTCGGGCAAAATTGTCGTCGCCAGCGTCGTCTGTCTGTCCTGCTGTCCATTTCTCCTGGGTACAAGATATCTCTAGAAGGCATTGTATTTTCATACCACATATGCACCGGGTGAAGGGTCAGAAGCCTATTGAGAATGACTGGCTTTGACCTATTTTATCTAGAAAAATCCTAGTATTTGCTATATTTTTTGAAGGATTAAAAACTATGGTCTCCAAATTCTCATTATATATGCAACTGGTGATTGACTAGAAGCCTATCCCAGTCGACTGACTTTGACCTATTTTTCAAAGGTCATACTGTTTATTATGATATAACATGAAGAAATAAAGCTAGGCTTTCCAAATTAATACTATGTATACATCTGGGGAAGGTCCAGACGTGTACGGAAGATGACTGACCTTGACCTATTTTATCGAGGTCAAAGTATAGTATTTGCTATATTTTAAGAAAGATTGAAGCTAGGATCTCTAAATTCATGTTACTTATGCAACTGGTGATTGACTAGAAGCCTCTCCCAGTTGATTGACCTTGACCTATTTTTTCAAGGTCACATACTGTTTATTATGATCTAACATGAAGAAATATAGCCAGTCTTTCCAAATTAATACTATGTATACATCTGGCGAAGGTCCAGAGGTGTACTGAAGACGACTGACCTTGACCTATTTTATCAAGGTCAAATTTTAGTATTTGCTATATTTTTTTAAGGATTGATGCTGGGGTCTCCACATTCATATGACTTTCGCAACTGGTGATTGACTGGAAGCAAATCCCAGTTGACTGACCTTGACCTATTTTTTCGAGTTGATATACTGTTTATTATAATATAGCATGAAGAATATTGCTAGGCTTTCCAAATTAATACTATGTGTACGCCTGGTGATGCTTCAGAGGTGTGCTGTAGATGACTGACCTTGACCTAGTTTACCCTTGATCTATTTTATCCAGGTTAGATTCTATTTAGTACAACATTCCACGAAAGATTATTTATCTACATTGCCCAAATTTATACCACGTATGGCTGGACCTCAAGTCTATTGAAGAATGTCACTGACCTTGACCTATTTTTCAGTCTAAGATCTCCAAATTCATGTTCCCTATGCAATTAAGTTAGAAATGACCTGAAATTTTTTGAAGATAACTGATCTATATTTCCAAGATACAATTACTTGATTTGATTATGAGCTGCATAGAAGAGTATATTTAGCGCTAAGTATTCGGTCATGAAGAACCAGAAACTCAATGCAAATTTGTTTTCCATCAATTAAGGCCTTGGCAAAGGCTGAACTACAGCCAACCCTACTAGATCACATTTTTGTTAATCTAGTTATAAAAATATACATGATATTATACAATGCTTGATTGCTGGAAGTAGACAATAACTGATAGCCGAGGGGTATTTTAGTGCGGATTTCTCCATATATAACATGTATTTGCTTGTACTGGGTTAAATTATATATGGGAAAGCCAACTGTTCTTAGGTGTTGGATGGTGGAATTCTGTTGTCCGATTGAAATCATACGATCAATATGATCAGAGTTTGAGGTCAGTTATGGAAGGTTCTGATTGGCTAATTCAACGAGATTGAGTCAAGGAGTGAGTGAAGACGAAGATGAGTGTGGTGGTAATATAACGTGACCATGTAGCCTATCCTCTATTCTTCAACCCGCCTTCACCTTCCTTTACCGTCCTCCCACCCCCTGCCTTCCGCCAACCTGGAATATTCTACCATCTTTCACTAGGCCATCCTAGGGGCGTAGAGGACGTTCATTTACCTGCTCATATGGGGCCACAACATGGTGATTTGTCGATTTTTTCATTACAACATCCTAACAAATGACACAGACATCTCAAAATGGGATAAAAATAAACAAAAGATACAGAACCATTTATGCGTTTTATTGTTGGTACGATAGTGTGATAGGACTGACGAAAAAGTTGGCATTTTAGATTCAACGGTTGCAAAGTGCACCCGAGGTTGAGTGCACTCGAGCAATCAGAAACGTTTTGGTCAGACTATGATCAGACATCTTTAGAATTAATTGGTCATTCTCGACAGACTAAAAGATGAAGATGGTCAAATGTGTATTCAATGCAATGAGAAACTCAAACATATTGAATTAACCGTATAGGTTTTGTGATGGTAAGAACATCTTTTTATCGTGTTGTTGACTTAGAAGATATTTTCGGTCATGTGAGAGAGAAGATTTGATCATCAATTATTCGAGTATTTGGTTTAGGTTTAAGGTAAATTATTTGAAACGCTTTATCTTTCGTTGTATCATTCGACGGGGTTGTTCACTTCTTCAGAGAGAGTTTGATATTGCTCGTCGCTTTATACAACTGACATGTTGCGAGACGCGACGCTAAATTTAACGCACACACTCTCTTAACACAGTATAACACGCAATGAGTAGTCAGTGAAATGATTGAAGCGTGAGTGAGGGTGAGAGTCCACCATAATTCCACCCTCCTTGTGCCATCCTTCAATCTTCCACCATTATCGACCATCATCTTGTAGACCTTTAGACGCCAATCTTTACAAACGCGATGAGTGAGAAGGAATGGGCGAGTCCAACATACGCGGCGATTTTATCATCTTCCTCTATCCGTATACCATCCTTCATCTTGGTTCAACAATCTTATGACACTTCCACCATCCTCGCACCATCCGTCCAACATTCTCCATATATCTTCCATCACGCGTCCACCACCCACCCACCTCCACCATATACCTCCATCATCCATCTACTTTCCTCAACATTCCGACTACTACTTCTACATTACTTCCCCCATCCATTATCCTTTTATCTTCGCATACCAGCCTTCCATCTTTCTCTAGCATCCTTCCAGCAGACAAAACATGTTGAAAGCGACGTTGAAACCGCATTCACCCACTCGCTCCTTCTACCATCACCTACCATCCTTCCACCAGCAACCCAACAGCTTCCACTTCCCGTCCGCCATTCTTCCACCATCCTTTACTCTTTCATTATCCCGCCTCAGCTCCCCACTCTTTCGATATACTTCCACCGCCCTTCCACCATCCTCAACCCTTTACCATGTTTCTCCCTGCTGTACTCGTCGTGTTACGGCAGTATAGCGCCTGTCGACGCCCATCTTGACATATTAACGCCTGTCGACATCTGTCCTAACGTACTAACGCGCGTCAACGAATTTTTATCCAAATCTCGCAAATCACTCAAACGTTGTACCCAATCCTACCTCTCGCGAGAAATTCGCATATCGCTATCGTGTGTGATATCAAATGAAAGGGCGAATCTATCGAATTTCAGCTCGACAAGTTCGACAAAGTCAACAAGGTTAACAAAAATTGCGTGTCACACATTCTATTTTTCCATCCATCACGAACATAAACTGGGGGGAGGGGGGCGGAGGAGCCGCATAATTCCACCATACACCACCATCCTTCCACTATCCCCGACTCTTCTCCACTTTTCCACTGGTCCGCATTAACGTAGTAACGCAATGAGAAGACTGAGGAGTCGAAGGAATGAAGAGGAAGAGTTAGCAGGAGGGACGATGCACTAAATTCATTCTGGTTTAATATGTGTAAAAGTTGAATGTGTCACCTCTTTTATTTCGATATTGGGATTTGACTTATATGATGAGAATCGGCGATGAGGTAACGAACGATATGCATCTTCCTAACGTTTTCACGATGAAAAAAATTCATGTAATAAATATCTTATGTATTTTTTTTTCAGAAATGACCAAACAGGAAATTGCCAGGGAGAATGAAGAGAAGAAAAAGGAGCTTGAAGTTCTACAAAGAAAATCTTTGAGAACATTCAACCGCCTAGATAAATTGAAACGAGATTATGATGCGTCGAAACAACTTTCACCATTTCCGCGCTACAGGCGGATGAAAGAAATGATCAAGGAAGTCACGTACGATACCTATATCTAGTCAGAGTTTGAGGCTGATCTCAATGATTGCAGATATGGAAAAGATGACCTTTGACCTCTGTATTCTCGGGTCTGTGAACACAATAATGAACTATGTATTACTGCACTGTCACGTGATGCGATTTCCTGAACAATTACTTGAAAATCACGACATTTACCTGAGTGTTACAATATATGAATTCATAACTTTTCTGCATTGACTCCAAAAGAGAGACCCGATCCTGGTCAATTGAAGTCCCTCGTCCGTTATAGCATGTATACAGTTTCAACAGTACAGTTGCAATTCACCGAAAGCTGTGTAACTCGTTCATCGTAAGCGGAAAGCGTTGTAGCAACTACTAATGACACAATTGTCAGAATTACGACAATTGCGTCATTAGTAGTTGTCAGGTCGCCAGCTAATGCAGCAACTGCGTTGTGACAATAGCAAGCAACTCTGTCACTCAACAAAACAAAAATGATAGCAAGCATGTTGACGCTAAAGCCCAACTCACATCACGAACATTTTGTTGTATTAGAACAAAAACGCTATTCAGATCATGTTTTATCTGCAGTGTGAGGTGCCCAGAAACAGAAAGGGACAAGTTTGTGAAATCAAACGTTTGATTTTCGGAACATGTTTTCGTCCTCAAAACAGTTTTTACCCCTCGGCCATTTTGGTCTCGGGGTATTGTCGTTATCATGTACGTCCGCCCGTCCGTCCGTTACCGCATTTTAGGCAAAATCGCTTGAGACACAACCACCAAATTTTGAGCACTTATTTATCTTGTGCTAAATCAGACGCCTATCGAAATTGGTTCCCCTCAGCCCATATTTTACAGAGATATACCCCTTTACAGATATATTAATTTCTATTTCTGTCCTATATGCTTAAATGTAACCAACTATATCTGCAGAACTGTGTTCGATATAGCTATTATATTTTGAAAACTTATTTATATTGTTGTATTATAGAAGCCAACAAGATTACTTGCCTTGACCGTTATTTTATTTTACAGAGTTATGCCTCTTTTCGGGTGCGGTTATCTCTGATTTTTTGATATATGCTTAAATGAAACCAGTTATATATCATTAACTGTGTTCGGTACAGCTACCAAATGACGAGGAATTTTGTTTATCCAGTTGTAGTCTAGATACCTACAAAAAAAATAGTGGTGTCGGTCGTATTGTATGGGGTTATGCCCCTTTCGGATGTAATAATCCCCGATTTTGTGATCTGTAGTTGAATGTACAAGTTATATCTGAATATCCGTGTTCAGTAAGGTGCTAAATTTTGGAATCTTATTTATCTACTTGTATTCTTACCCCTCGGCCATTTTGGCCTCGGGGTATTGTCATCGCCATGTACGTCCGTCCGTTACCGCATTTTAGGCAAAACCGCTGGAGACACAGCCACCAAATTTTTAACACTTATTTATCTAGTGCTTAGTCAGATGCCTATCGAAAATGGCTTCCATCGGGCCATATTTTACAGAATTACGCCTCTTTACAGGTATATTAATTTCTATTTTTGTCCTATATTCTTGAATGTAACTAATTGTATCTGCAGAACTGTAATACTTAGCATACTTAGTTCTATACTTCAAATACTGATCTATTGATACATCCATACACTGCAAATTACAAATTACCTTTAGCTTGATTATTCCACATGGTACTATCTCTTCCCCAATTCACACTGCACATGGGTCTCAATCACTTAGAAAAAGCCGAGGGGTTTTGATTAGATCAATCTTCTGTTGTCTTCAGTGTCTGGTGACCAACATGTGTCCGAACATTTACCAGTAGTTTTCCAATCAACTGGCAGTTGTCAGTCATGTGACGAAGCCGCTCTCACATGACACAACATGACAGAATGTTCGTGTTTCTGGGCACATCACACTGCAGACAAAACATGTTCTTATCAGTGTTTTTGTTTTAATGCAACAACATTTTCGTAGTGTGAGTTGGGCTTTATGTCACAACTGGGAACCATTAATAATTTGAGGTAAAAATATATCACACATGATGTACATGTATGACTAAATGTTTGATATACTTGCAATAGCAACCACTTATGACACAGTTGTCGTAATTGCGTCATTAGTGGTCGACAATTGTGTCATTAGTAGTTGCTACATACGTGTATAATCTATTAGACAAATTCGTTCACAAGCAATTCGTGAGGCGATAAGCGACGTCAGCGATATTTGTTAACAGGAAAAAAACTATAATTTTTTATGCAAATCGGGTTCTTCCCGTGGATGGATGGACTTACTTGAACGCTCCGTCGTGATACGATGGGCACTGGTCAAGTAGAACACGCCGTGCAATCCGTTCCCGCCACATCTTCCTACAAATGAGTGAGTGAGTAGTAGAGTTTAACGTCGTATTCAACCTTATTTCCGTCATATCACGACGGTGCCTGCATGTGCAGCCAGTACAAATGATCCCTTGTACGGTATTACACCATTTCGTGTACCAGAATGACATCCATTTGAGAGATGGGTCTCATGTGACTATTTGTATCCAAAAGTCATAATTCGCTCACATGTTCTCAAGAATACGTACACCAAACTATCCCTATCCGAGTCATTGTAGATATCCTTTTAAAATGTATTCTAATGTATTAATTAATTATATACACGCTCCCGTATTCCGTGTGGTCTGCCTGACTACTAGTAGTGAGCATTAGCGTTCGATTTTCAGTAGCGCAGATGCGAAAGGCAAGAATGTCACAGAATATAATGTTAATTTCTTAACCATTCCAGGCCTGGCACCCCCCCTCCCACCACCACCAAACTTTCTGTGCTATCTTCGGAACGACAAAAAATAGAGAGCTGAAACTCGCTGACTTTATAGTTTATCATATTGGGGTCATTGTAAGCCTAATTGCATAACCCCACCGAGCAGAGGATCATGGGTAAATTCAAGATAGCTGCCACTTGAGGTTCTAGAAAAATGATGTGTTCGTCATATTTCTTCAAAATTTCTGCTTTTCCGCGATGCAAAGTTGGTAAAAACTATTTTATTTCACATCACATTGTTACGTCAACAAAACGAAACAGAAAGATTTGTGAAGTCAAGGATTAACAATCAAATACTTATTTACAATACTAAAATCATATACAATTTAAGTAAGGTTAATATGACAAATAAATGTGTGAAATATAGTCCTACTATTCAATGCTATACCGATGTGCACTTTACAGTCTTTGTTGACGCGCACAAATCACTCTTCTGTATAATGGTAATCCAACACTTCCCAGTTATACACAGTCCCAGTAAATGTCCAATATCGAATATGTCAACAAATAGCGTAGACCATGCAGCAGCCAACAGTCAATACACAGGAGTAAGTAATCCAGCCTGTATTTACAGGCAAAGGTAACACATCATAACAGACCCCCATAAAAGCCAGTTTGAATTCCCTGCTGAATGACTGACTGAGCGCTATTTATACTCTATGAGGCATTCCAGACCATTCTACCAATTCAAAAAGCTTCTAGAATACACATTATTACCGTATCATCTGACCTAGATACAATTTACAGTAGCCTTCCAGAAAGCCCCAAGTGTCTGACAATCTTTGATTTATGTTTTTCATCTTACTTATGAAAACAAGTGGATTGTGATCACTGAATACAGTAATTGTCAATGATGAAGAAGTAACATCAACATCAAAATGTTGTAAAGCCAATATCATTGCCAAACATTCTTTCTCAATTGTAGAATAATTTCTCTGATGTTTATCAAATTTACGTGAAAAATAACATATTGGGTGATCTACACCATGTATACCTTGTAACAAAACGGCACCAGCAGCAACATCACTAGCATCTACAACCAGGTTAAAAGGTGAATCAAAATGTGGTGATGAAAGAACTGGCGCGCTCTTGAGTATGGCTTTCAGGTTTTCAAAAGCTGATCCACATTCATCGGTCCAAACATAACTTGCCCTTTTTCTTAAAAGTTGAGTTAACGGATCAGTAATATCTGAAAAATTTGGACAAAATGTTCTGTAGTAACCAGCCATACCCAAGAAACGCATCAGTTGTCCCTTACATGTTGGTCTTGAAAATAGCGTGCTTGTCCAAATTCACTTTTTCCAAGGTTGACTGTCAGCTTGGCGTCACTTAGTCGATTGAACAGTGCACGAATTCTCTGTAGATGATCTTCTCATGTATCGCTGTAGACAATGACGTCATCAATGTAAGTCTCACATCCTTCCAAACCAGAAGTCACACGGTTGATGACACGCTGGAACGTGGCCGGAGAATTTTTCGTTCCAAATGGCATAACTTTGTACTGGAACAGACCCTCCGCAGTGACCAATGCTGATATCTCCTTCGCACGATCTTTCAGTGGAACTTGCTAAAATCATTTCTGAAGATTATACTTTGACACAAACTTGGCACTTCCCACTTTATCAATGCAATCGTCAATGCGTGGAATAGGGAATGTGTTTTAGTCAATGTGTTCACCTTTCTGTAGTCAGTACACATCCTGTAACTGCCATCTGGCTTTGAAACGAGGAGACAAGGTGAACTCTAGTTACTATTACTTGGTTCAATGAAGTCATTGTCCAATAAAAACTGAATCTCTTTTCTCAGGTAGTTTTGTTTAATGGGATTCAAACGATATGGATGCTGCTTCACTGAATTAGAATCTCCGGCATTGACGTCATGTGAAATTTTATCAGTCCGAGTGAGGATATCGGGAAACAAATGTTCATATTAACTGAGCAGAGTTCGAAGTTCTTCCTGACGCGCTGGTTCAAGATGACACAACTTGGAATCCAAATTAAGTAGAATGTCAGAGTTCTGTAATTTGCTGTCATGGGCTCTTTACAAGTTTCATTATTATCAGGGTCAGAACTAACTACACTTACAGGGTGTACAGTACTGTATCTCTGCCTATGTATAACTTTAACATATTTACCTGACATAACTGTTTGTGTTTACGCCTGTCAGAAGTCTGAATTACATAATTACGGTCACTTAATTTCTTTTCAATGACATAAGGACCATAATATCTAGCCTTAAGTGGATTACCAGGAATAGGCAGAAAAGCCAGTACCTTCTCACCAGGTTTGAAACTTCGTTTAAGGTCATGTTTATCATCGGTTATTTTCATACATTTTTGTGCCGACTTTAAATTTGACATGGCCAAATCACGTGCTTTAGACAATCTGGTGTGAAAGTCTGACACATATTGTAAGAGACTACATGAGTCAAGACCACTGTCTAGGAACTTTCCCTTTAGCAGTTTTAGTGGTCTCTAACTGTATGACCAAAGACTAATTCAAATGGACTGAAGCCTAAAGACTCTTGAACAGACTCTCTAACAGCAAACAATAACAAATGTATGCCTTCATCTCAGTCTTTCTCAGTTTCAAAACAATAAGTCCTAATCATGTTCTTTAATGTCTAGTGGAATCCTTCTAATGCGCATCGGCTTTCTGGGTGGTATGCAAATGATTTGTACTGCTTTATTCCCAATTTATGCATGACTTGTTGAAAAATTCCTGACATGAAATGATATCCCTGATTAGACTGAACGGACTGGGGTAGGCCGACAAGTGTGAAAAAATTAACTAAGGCCATGACAATAGTTTTTGCCTTAATATTTCGTAAAGGAATGGCCTCAGGGAACCTGGTTGAAGCACACATGACTGTTAACATGTATTGGTTGCCTGACTTTGTTTTTGGTAATGAACCAACACAGTCTATAATCACCCTACTAAATGCTTCCTCAAATGCAGGGATTGGTTGTAGAGGGGCCTTTGGTATGGTTTGGTTTGGTTTTCCTACCTTTTGACATGTGTGGCATGAGCTACAAAATTCTGTAACATCTTTCTTTAAATTTGGCCAATATAAATGATTTAGAATTTTGTAATATGTTTTGTTAACGCATAAATGGCCTGAAAGAGGTGTTTCATGGGCTAGTCTGGGGATATCTGAACGATATGAATTTGGTACTATAGTCTGTCCATTTTAATTAGTCGTCTACTTTGAAGCTTGTCACTAATCAGCAGTTAACTCTTCATAATTTTTTTTTGCATCGTGTAGAACAAACAGAACTCTACAAAATGACTAACTTTTCTCCGAGATATCGATAATATATCACCATTGAAATAACTTTGTAATTCTCTCCATATAAAACTCCAGTACACTTGTTTCATGTTCGGGGACTCAATTACATAGGGAGACGTCATAATGTATTCGTATTGTCCAGCACAAAGGTCAACAATGCCGAGTACGGTCATAGAGGTGTGTGCGGTTTATTATTCGGCAATTTTACTGGGCATGGGATATAAGCGACACTCCCACGGACCGCCTGCAAATACTGTATTCGGCATCAATGACCTTTGTGCCAGTGAGCATGAATACATTATGACGTCTCTCTATGTAATTGAGACCCGGTACATAAACAAGTGTACTGGAGTTTTATATAGCGAGAATTAAAAAGTTTGTTCCAGCGTGATATATTATCGATATCACATAGAAATGGTAGTCAGTTTGTGGAGTTCAGTTTGTTATACACGCTGCAAAAAAGGATAAAGAAAATTGTTGCAGGATTAACTATTTATTTTTTAGAAGCTCCAAAGCAGACGACTAATTAAAATGGACAGACTTTACAATCTGATACTTAACTGCTCACTCATCATCTGGTGACACATCTGGCGGTCGCCATTTGCGCATAAGAACACCATTCTTACAAAAGTAACACACAGGCTCTTCAGTTACATCACACTCATCTACTGCCCTGTCAAACAACTTGGAAATGTCCTTGTCACTATGCTGTTCATTAACCAGCCGCGACTTTGAAATTTTTTCATTAGAACATTCCAATTTGCTAGCAAAATATGGCTTATCAGCTTCATCATTTAAACACACGAAAGTGTCGGCCAAACAAACGTCATCGATGAGGTCATCTTTAGGAGACTGTGCAGATTCCTCAGCCAATTTACTCATGGCTCTAGTAACTGCACAAGCAGGATACAAATTTTGAATTTCGTCTTCAACTGGATCATGGATCTGATCCAAACAAGGCTTGTCAGTTACAATCGGGTTAACCCCGACCTTATCTCCCGCAAGATCATTTCCAAGAAGTAATTGAACACCCTCAAATGGTAAACTACCTTTAATACCCACCGTAACAGGCACAGAAATCAAGTCGGAAGACAGATGAACGTTATGGAGCGGAACGGGTGTATAATTTACAGAATCTACTCCTTTAATCAGGATATTGCTGCCTACAGATGAAGAGTCAGAAAACGGCAAAGTATCTGCCAACAAAAGAGACTGAGATGCGCCCGTGTCTCGCAAAATCTTCACAGGAGTAGCATTAGACAAATCACTTGAAAGTGACACAAAACCATTGTGGATAAATGGTTCAAAAAATCTCCAGAACAGGATTTGAACATGTAGGCTGTCGCCATCGGGACCCCTCGGGCCGGGCCCAGAGCAATTGTGGAAATAATGTTTCTGACCCCAACAACTCACATATTTGGGGTGGGCATAATTTTACCTGTATGATTTAGATCATAGACAGACAAGACAATATAGCAATAGAGCAGTGATTACCTATAGTAGATGTAGTCGAACGATTACTGTCTATTCACAGCAATCCACACAGGTTTGTGTGAACTCCTGAAAAACACATCCCATGGCACCGACTTTCAATAGGCTTCTGCTACT
The DNA here is from genome assembly GCA_036873755.1 of Hanleya hanleyi. Lineage (NCBI taxonomy): Eukaryota > Metazoa > Mollusca > Polyplacophora > Lepidopleurida > Hanleyidae > Hanleya > Hanleya hanleyi. Next base: position 46,894 of record JAVTVY010020766.1, read on the forward strand.
GGCTGTATTAAACAACTGTATTAAGTTTCATTGTTGTGAGTGAAGGACTTTTTGAGATAATGTGTTTACAAGGATATGGACCAACAGACATGTATAAAGGGGCAGAACTCCTGAAAAACACATCCGATTACATCGACTTTCAACAGGCTTCTGGTACTGGCTGTATTAAACAACTGTATGAAGTTTCATTGTTGTGAGTGAAGGACTTTTTGAGATAATGTGTTTACAAGGATAAAAACAGACAGACATGTATAAAGGGGCATAACTCCTGAAAAACACATCCAATGGCACCGACTTTGAATAGGCTTCTGGTACTAGCTGCATTAAACAACTGTATGAAGTTTCATTGTTGTGAGTGAAGGACTTTTTGAGATAATGTGTTTACAAGGATAAAACAGACAGACATGTATAAAGGGGCATAACACCTGAAAAACACATCCAATGGCACCGACTTTCAATAGGCTTCTGGTACTGGCTGTATTAAACAACTGTATGAAGTTTCTTTGTTGTAAGTGAAGGACTTTTTGAGATAATGTGTTTACAATGATATGATGGACAGACGGACAGACGGACGGACAGACGACGGAGGCAACGACAATACCGCTCGGGCAGAATCTGCCCGAGGGGTAAAAACTGTCAACCTTATCCTTGATAGAACTAATAGGAACAGTGTTCCTTGGCATCTTAACGTCATATACACTATGAACGTCACTAACCTGCTTGGGTATAGATCTTGAAGTGAGGAAACCACTAGGCTTTTGAAAGGCTTGATCTTGTTGTTTTCTTTTCAATTTAAAACAATTAGCCATTAAATGACCTGCCTTCTTACAATAATTGCAAACGGGAGATTTATTTTGAGTCTCAAAAGTGGGTGACTGAGACTTTGTGTTTAACCTTTGACCTTTGTAACTGAGGTTAAAAGTCTTAGGCCCTGAGAAAGAACTGGGTTTGCTACCTGAGAGATTAGACTGGAATGAACTTGGCTTAACAGCACTGATAAATGATAATTTGTGTGTCAGAGCGTTTTCGTCAGCAAAACGTGCTGCCTAATTTAAAGCGTTGGCATTCTTTTCATCAAGAAACATTCTAATATCACCATGGATACACCTTTTAAATTCCTTTACCAGCATAAGCTGTCTAAGGCTTCCAGATTGATTGTCATTTTTAACCGAAGCACATCACCTATCCAATAACTGTTCTTTTGAACGAGCAAATTCTACATGAGTCTGGGAGTTTTCTTTTCCACAACTACGATACTATTGTCTATAGGCGTCACGAACTAATTCATACCCTTTAAGGATTAAATCCTTCACTGTATCATAATGTGATGCTTGCTCTACCGTCAATTGAGTGTAAATGTCCCTTGCCTTTCCGTCAAAACACTTTGACGAAGTAAACTCCAATTTTCTTTTGACCAGTTTAAATTTTCAGCAATTTTCTCAAAATGCAGAAAATATTTATCAACTTCTTTTTCCTGAAATGGTGGGACGAGACGTATTTGACGAGCTGCATCAAATCTTGATTGTGATTGTACAGGTGTATGTGCAGGAGGACTTATTTGCGACTGTAATTCCATATACTTCATTTCTAACCGAAACTGCCTTTCTTTCTCTTTCTCTCTTTCTTTTTTTTCTAACCTTTCTCTCTCTAATTCTTTGTCTTCTTCTATCTCTAATTCTTCTCTCTCTAACTCTAATTTCTTTAATTCCAGCTGATGTTGCAATTCTAAGTTCCTTATTTCCAAATCATCAGCTGTTTCCTCAGTTAAATCAAAATCACTTTCATCCCAAAGTTGTTTGCTAAGGGATCGTTTCCATTAATCGTTTTTTCTTCAGTCGCGATTTTTCTTCAATTTTCTCGATTGAAAAACGATCAATCGCGAATCAGTCGCGAGGATATCGAGAAAAAAAATGAGAAAAAACGATTGAACCTTTTCTGGAAAAAAACCATTCTCTCGCGATATCGTTTTTGAATCGTTTACCCATGCGCGATCCGTGATCGCGAATCTTCAATCGCGAGAGAATCGTTTTTTTCAAGGCGCGAGAGAATCGTGAGGCGGAGTGATATTTGACACATAGGCCGTGTTGCCGTCGTACGCCGCTCTATCCGCGAACTGGGAACTACATGTAATGTTGATTGCGGATTTGTCGATGGAAAAATCTATATTACTATACTATACTGTATAAATGCGTAAGATAACCGAATAATATATATGATTCACGATCTATAGTCTCCTACAAGCCGAAGTAGGGCGTATGCTGGAAATATCTTTTCATATTCCTGTACCATGCTTCCTGTGACGTTCGCGCTCAGATTCACTCTGGCGAAGCGTAAATGACAAAATCACATGTTTATTCAATAATCGTGTGAGTCGACAATGTATTAATGATACAGGATGATAGTCACAATATCTTGTTTTGTAAATACCGAGTACAGGTCATAAGTGGATTTGAGTTCGTTGATTGCATTATCAGAATGATTACGGCACAGGCTTGATAGAGGTGTGAATGGGCGCATGGCGATAACCCAGAACAGCTTAGCCCTCCAGCCGAGAATTTCTAGGTTAATTAAGGTGAAAAATAGTGTAATTAAATATGTATATTTTGTTATAGTAAAACATACATTAGGAAAGGGTATCCATTCATGTTTTGGTACAGTTTTTAAACTATTGAGATGTGAATAAGTTAAAAAAATCACCATCAAGTTAATTTTATTTATTAAAAGAATATTCGCGGCAGTGATTTCATATTTATATCAAATACATATCGTTTTGATTGAATCGCATATAACGGTTGGATTCGCATATGTACAATACTTTTTATTTTAATTTTATATTTTGATAAATGAACTATGAATGATTCCAAAGGGAAGCTCAAGCCAAAAACCAACTGAATATTATATAATTTCATCTCTTACTGGATTAACCAGTTGTGAAAATTTTACAAATAGCCCGCGCTATATATTAATAATTAAGTGCTTGCGAAGACTCAAAAGCCCCGTATGACAATGTTATATTCAATACAGCGCCATCTATCTACACAAGGAAAATGGTGATCGTAGGACAAAAAACCACGCGTACAGCGAAAATCTGATGAATCAACTCAAAATTTCAGCCCGCACAGATGCCAAAAACGTTCACGAAAAATACTACACAAGAAATCTGGAATAATACCAGCTTTAAAACACAGAAATACCCAAATAATAGACGAAATTGCAAGTGCAAATGACCCAATCTGACCATATCCGGGCCTGTGTCTCGTACAAAATATATGTAAATATGAAGTTATAATTATATGCATAACCATTATTCCTATGTATATATATAGATTTTTTTTTCAATTTCTTTCAATATCCCCATCGTATCTATATAACCGCCAACTGTACAGAAACACGCTATAGTTTTACACTAGGCAAAGAATGGAAAAGGAAGAAGAAAAAATGATCGAACTTTATATAGTCTGACTGAAGTGTTAGAAACTCGAACGTGTATGCGGGTCAGTCAGGCTGAACCAATGGCGTACTACTTTCGGCTATAATCCTCAATCGTTTTTTTTTCAATCGTTTATATTTTCTCGATTAAAAAGCGATTGAATCGCGATATCGCTTTTTATTCGCGAGAATTTTCTCGATTGTAAAACGATTGCCAACAGAAAAAAACCCATTCGAACAGCGATCGCGAATGAATCGTTTATTTTGAAGAAAAAACACATTCCCTCGCGCCTTGGAAAATCGCGACTTCGAGAAAATTTGACGAAATAAACGATTCATTCGCGAACGATAATTGGAAACGGTGCCTAACAAAATGTTTAATAATGAGTTTCTTAATTTCTTGCTTTCTCCAAGATGTTTTAACTTTAATTTGTAGGAATTTACACAGCGCGAACAAATCCTCTTTGTGTAGTTCGTTAAATTCCTCCTGACTAGGCTCTAAGGCGAACTGTGCTAGGTCAAATGACATACTGATAGCGTACTCCCTGACTTCACAAATTTAGACAATGTTGTAAAGCTGTATCAATTTAGAACTATGTGGCAAAGCTGCCAGCTGATCAATAATGTAAACAAACTCCCGGACGCCAGGCCCCCAATTTCTGTTACGCCAACAAAGCGTAACAGAAAGATTTGTGAAGTCAAGGATTAACATTCAAATATTTATTTACAATACTAAAATCATATACAATTTAAGTAAGGTTAGTACAACAAATAAATGTGTAAAATATAGTCTTACTGTTCAATGTTATACCGATGTGCACTTTACAGTCCTTGTTGACGCGCACAAATCACTCTTCTGTATAATGGTAATCCAACACAGCTCGGTTATACACAGTCCCAGTAAATGTCCAATATCCGATGGTGTCAACAAATAGCGTAGACCATGCAGCAGCCAACAGTCAATACACAGGAGTAACTAACCCAGCAGTCCGTATTTACAGGCAAAGGTAACACAGCATAACAGACCCACATAAAAGCCAGTTTGAATTCCCTGTTGAATGACTGACTGATCGCTATTTATACTCTATGAGGCATTCCAGATCATTCTACCAATTCAAAAAGCTTCTAGAATACACATTATTACCGTATCATCTGACCTAGATACAATTTACAGTAGCCTTTCAGAAAGCTCCAAGTGTCTGACCCACATGATGCAAGCTTGCGTCAGCTCTATATTCTAGAAACACCCTCAATGTCTAATAATAGACTACAATACCATGACAACATTAATATTTACTTATTGATCGGGCAGTTTTTGTGGAGAAATTGCATCGAAAAATCTGACCGAACAAAAACGACCAAAAAATGCCGTTTTTGAAAATGACATCACTGTGACGTCATCAAATCGACCATCTTGGATGTTTTTACATTTTCTGCTAGAGCTTGACCCAAGGGTATAGTGTGGTAAGTTTCAGCCCCTTAGCTCGAGGGGTAAGAAAAATAATTGAGGGGGGGGCATTTCGCCTCCAACACCCCCCTCCCCCCCCTAGGCCTTAACAGGTCACAAAAAGCCCAGGCCAGATAGGGTTAATCATTCTCGTCTCGCGAGACTCCCTACTGCGAGAAAGAGTCTCACGTGTAAATGGGAGCCATCCCCCCAAAATTTGGGGGGTGAGTAGGCGGCGTATGATTTTTACCGTCTGTATCCGGCTTGTCATTGACCTGCTGACTCCGCCGAGTTAGAAGCGAATTGCTAAACATAACGTGGGCTATATAATTGGAAAATGACTCTTTCCGTTTCGGAGCATATCAATCGCGAACAAATTATTGTCGGTATGTATACTTGGCCGTGAAAGCGAGTTATCTAATACAGGAAGTAGTTCGTACAGTTCCGATCCATTCTCAAAGAGAGCCGTGTCTACCGCAAGACGGTACATCTTCGGAAAATTTATCCCGGGTTCTTAGTGTGACATGTACTTGATCAGGGCAAGGCAGTTGCAGCATTTCTGTTCTTCATTCACTACATAGTACTGTTCACACGCCCTATGACATGTACTTTTGTTGCTATCATTATGCAAGTTTTGTTGTTAAAAAAATAAAACTGAACGTTGAACTTTATTTATGGCCTACTCGTTTGAAGCAGCAGATATAAATTTAGTTGATCTAGATTCTGCATTGAAGATCAACCATTGAAACGCGGAAAACAACGAATTACGTCAATTATACCGTATTTTCGCCTGCATGTTGTCTGATCGTACTATTCTTGTTTATCTGATGATGCTAAACAATAATGATCTTGTGATCTTTGGGTTAGGTCATAAATTTTCTGAAGATGTACCATTTTGCGTGTCTACCGGCAGGAGAATAGTCCCGGTCGAGCGAGTGATGTCATGCTGCCTCGCTTTGAGATTGGAGATTCAAAAATGTCACCAGTTTACATGAGAGTCGCTTTGGTCTCCCGCGGGTAGACACGGCTCTCTTTGAGAATGAGGGTTAATATGAGTTGCATATCAGGAAAAATGTTCCAGCTAGGCTATTGGATTGCACACATTATTCCAACACTCTTTTTTTTGGCCGGCGTATCCTGTTTCAAAATGCTGTGAAAATGAAAGGCTAAAAGGCCTTGCAACCAGCATCTTCATACACATGTCTATCTCTCACACGTCGAATTAGCCTTGATATATCGGACCACTGAAATAAATAGGTGTAAATTTCATGTACAATCCAGAGGCGAGCCAAACAGAACATACACAACGACTGTGTGTAGTGTTCTTTCAGTATTTACGTCATCCCTCCTAATATGGCGGTATAGGTTTGGCCACACACAAGGGACAGCCACTCAATAACGCACTCATACGGCCAATCTGGAAATTCAAATATATTCGTGATCTATGACATATCTTGTCTATTTTTAAATTCTTCTTAATAGAACCGCTGGCTGATATATTAAAGCAAATTGGACGTCTGAACGGAGAAGTCGACTTGTGTGTGAAGATTTGCAACCAGCAGCCAGGTTTAACTAAAAACAGTGTTGACTGTAAAACAGTGATTACAGTTAGTTACAGAAAAGGAATAGGGACCAAACGTCATGATGACTGAAATAGTGTTGAAAGCGACGGTAAATCCTATTCACTCACTCCTACAGTTAGTTTGTTAAATTCGTATTCGCAATTAATTTGATATAAATTATTGCAAAGGTGCTATGTGATCTGACTTACAGATAGCTAATTGTCGAACTCGACACAATAACGGTCACGGTTAATCATAGGTTGAACAGGTTAGGATCAACTGTCACAGTTCGGTATATCAATCAATATCTGATATGATCTCGATCGAATGCACCTTTAATGAGAAATTGATATTTGGAATATGAGGCTAATATCTATTTGCATCTAAAAATGCATAAATTAATTTATTTAAAAAACAAATTCTCAAAGCGCAAGTATATTTTTCGAAATCTTGCTACTAATAATTTTTAAAAAAGCGTGCAATAGTAACACTTCATTTCAGGATCATACTTTAGTAATTTCATTCATTAAAGAATCTCACAGAATTCTAACTATCCCAGGATTTGAAGCCGCATTATACGGATATTTTTTTTCATCAAAAAGATACAGTTCGCTACTGGAATAATGACATATTCGTTAAAAAACGCCTGTGTGGGAAGGTATGGCTTGACCCTAACCCGCCTGTTAAAGGTCAGGCAGTTCCCATGGTTAATTGTGAAATTCTATAACACTTCTACCTATTTCAGCCTGCTAACCGTGCGTATATCTGAGACGTTTTAACACGCTTGTGTGAAATCTACGCGCACCATGTCATGACAAGCGCAGGTATTAATTTGGAAGATTCTATGTTACGAAGCGGGTGAGAAATGGTAAAAAAAAATTTCACCTGCTTCCATACAATCGAATAAATAAACAAATAAATTACAAGATGGAATTTCTATCTCATCTTTAATTGTTGCGTCCATCGTGAAGTTGATTAACAGGCGACACTAATGGACCTATATCAATATCACAGTCTGGTGGGAGGATCACTCCCCAATAAGAGACCCCATAAACTCGTCCATTGAACATGACACGTTGCCAAATGACACGCAGTGGGAAAGTTTCAACAAATATAGCAAAATTTTACACTATTTCTCAACCTTTCCTTTTAATCTTTGTTGATAATCAGTTTAAGTAGTGCTATAGAATAAATATGGGAATAAGTGTGGGAAGGTTTATAAATTTTAAATATTGAGCATGCATATGGAAACATTATTTCTTAAGTAACTGGCTGAATCTTTATATGTAGCGTTCATTTTTTGTTATTACCGATATTCATTATATTTATGAATGTGGATAATTTATTTATTATTCAGAATTCGAATGCCCATTTGAGAAGTACCGTGTGTGTGTGTTTGTGGGCGGGGTGGGGTATATTAAAATGACCGCAAATCGAGTAGGTCAACTTCGAGACGACCCTAGGCTGTAGCTCCGGGTATAATGATCCTTTCACACACACACGCACACACGTAGGTACCCTTTCTTCCTCACTCCGACTTCTCTCGCTGTCTAAATCAGTGGCCGAGCGTTCAACCTGGCTGTCAGTGGGTAGGCTTTCAGTATCAGTGGATAGACTCTCAACAGTCTTTCCCATCTTAATCTGCATCGGTGGGCTCATCGGCTTCTATCCACTCGGTCTTTCTGTACTCATTTATATTCCTCTGCTGCCGCATCTTATCGTGGTGTCTGGTAAACGGGCGTCCACACTCAATGCAACGATACGCCATCTTGAAGGCTAGACGTAGACTGTGCACGTTTTTCGAGTAGGGTTAGTATTACAGCCATAACATAGTAACACCCGCAAACACCTATCTTAACGCTTCAACCCCCGAGAGAGAGCTCTCAGAAGCTTTGATTGGTCTAAATGATGACGTGATATCCCATGGAATTGACACTCATCGAACCCTATTGACGAACGTCAACACGCGTCGTTACGAATTAACGCCCGTCATGCTGCTTTGCATTATGCCTTAACGCTCTATCGTAACGGCTTAACGCGGTATCGTAAAGCGACATACGTTTCAATCCTTGAAATAAATGACGTCATCGCCAGAAGTGACGTTCTCTCCAGAAAAGACTTCCACGCGTGCATGCGCTCACACCTTTGGTGTCGCTCTTACCTGTAAGTAATGTCTTCACCGGAAATTACTTCAATTCCGTGTTACGTCATAAACGATAGTAGAAAAACGCAACGGAAAGCTTTTGTGAAATCAAGGATTAACAATCAAATATTTATTTACAATACTAAAATCATATACAAAATAAGTAAGGTCAACTTAACAAACAAATATGAAACACAATCATGTTATACCGGTGTATTTCTCACAGTCCGTACTAACGTGCAAATCTCTATGCAGTCCGTGCCGACGCGCAGAAATCGCGTTCCTGTATTTATATAGTCCACACCGCTCAGCTGTTGTCCAGTTTCCGCCAGTTCAATCACGTAGATAATACAGCGCCAAGAGTCAATTCACAGGAATATACAATCCAGCAGTCAGTAATCTCAGGCTAAGGTAATATCCAGTAGCACAATCTAATGCACGCACATAGAAGCCAGTTAGAATCCCTCATCGGTCACTAAACGTCGGACTATTTATACTCTATGTGGCATTCCAGTACACTCTACCGGCACAGCTAGAAAGTTCGAAATGATTAACTCACAAAACAGTATGCAGCTCTATCATTCCAGAAACATCGACAGTCCAATGATAGTAAATTACAATATCATAACAGTTTATGTGTAGATGGCGCTGTGACCCAATTACCATCGTCATATGGGTCTCTTCATATATCGTCCATTTGCAATTATGATAATCGACATTTACTTGCGATAAATCGGTCACGACTTCGAGAAAATTCCAGATGGATGATTCCTATAATACGTAGCTCTATTATTCTAGAAATATCCATAGTGCCTACAATACCATGACACTCCCCCTCTTAAGAAGAAAGTTTTCAACTTGGAACTTTCTCGACAATTCAAAACATTATTACAATATTACAACAACAAAAATGTTGAAAAACATATGTACATTATATGCGAGACAAACAATCAGCGATCAAATTGTCCTTGCCCTTAATATGTCTGATTTCAATATTGTATTCTTGTAACACCAAACTCCATCTCAACAATCTTTGATTTTTCTTTTTCATCTTACTTATGAAAACAAGTGGATTGTGATCACTGAATACAGTAATTGGCAACGATGAAGAAGTAACATAAACATCAAAATGTTGTAAAGCCAATATCATTGCCAAACATTCTTTCTCAATTGTAGAATAATTTCTCTGATGCTTGGCGTTCAGTCTTTCAAAAGTTGATTCACATTCATCGGTCCAAACAAAAGTTAGCCTCTTTCTTAAGAGTCGAGTTAAAGGCTGAGTAATATCTGAAAAATTTGGACAAAATTTCCTGTAGTAACCAGCCATACCCAAGAAACGCATCAGTTGTCTGTTACATGTTGGTCTTGGAAATAGCGAGATAGCACTAACCTTAGCATCTACAGGTTTTACCCGACCCTGACCTACAACGTGACCCAAGAATGTCACACGTGCATGTACAAATTCACTTTTCCAAAGTTGGCTGTCAGCCTGGCGTCACTCAGCCGATTGAACAGTGCGAGAATTCTCTGTAGATTATCTTCCCATGTATCGCTGTAGACAATGACGTCATCAATGTAAGTCTCATATCCTTCCAAACCGGAAGTAACACGGTTGATGAGACGCTGGAACGTGGCTGGAGAATTTTTCATTCCAAATGGAATAACTTTGTGCTGGAACAGACCCATCGGAGTGACGAATGCTGATATCTCCTTCGCACGATCTGTCAGTGGAACTTGGCAAAATCCTTTCAGAAGATCAAACTCTGACACGAACTTGGCACTTCCCATTTTATCAATGCAATCGTCAATACGTGGAATAGGGAATGTATAAGTTTTGGTTCATGTGTTCACCTTTCCGTAGTCAGTACACATCCTGTAACTGCCATCTGGCTTTGGAACGGGGATGCAAGGTGAACTCCAGTTACTATTACTTGGTTCAATGAAGTCATTGTCCAATAAATACTGAATCTCCTTCTTCAGGTAGTTTTGTTTAATGGGATTCAAACGATATGGGTGCTGCTTCACTGGATTAGAATCTCCGACATTGACGTCATGTGAAATTGTATCAGTCCGAGTACGAATGTCGGGAAACAAATGTTGACTGAGCAGAGTTCGAAGTTCTTCCTGACGCGCTGGCTCGGGATGACACAACTTGGAATCCAAATTAGGTAGAATGTCAGAGTTCTGCAATTTCGCCGCTGTCATGGGCTCTTCACGAGTTTCATTATTATCAGGGTCAGAACTAACTAAACTTACAGGCTGTACAGTACTGTTAGTGCTATCTCTGTCTGTGTATAACTTTAACATATTTACATGACATAACTGTATGGTTTTACGCCTGTCAGGTCTGTTAAGGTCACTTAATTTACTTAATTTCTTTTCAACGACATAAGGACCATAATATCTAGCCTTAAGTGGATTACCAGGAATAGGCAGAAAAGCCAGTACCTTCTCACCAGGATTGAAACTTCGTTTAAGGGCAAGTTTATCATAGGTTATTTTCATACCTTTTTGTGCTGACTTTAAATTTGACATGGCCAAATCACGTGCGTTAGTCAACCTGGTGCGAAAGCCCGACACATATTGTAAGAGACTACATGAGTCAAGATCACTGTCTAGGAACTTTTCCGTTAGAAGTTTAAGTGGTCCTCTAACTGTATGACCAAAGACTAATTCAAATGGACTGAAGCCTAATGACTCTTGAACAGACTCTCAGACAGCAAACAATAACAAATGTATGCCTTCATTCCAGTCTTTCTCAGTGTCAAAACAATAAGTCCTAATAATGTTCGTTAATGTTTGGTGGAATCTTTCTAATGCGCCTTGGCTTTCTGGGTGGAATGCAGATGATTTGTACTGCTCTATTCCCAATTCATGCATGACTTGTTGAAAGATTCCTGACATGAAATTAGATCCCTGATCAGACAGAACAGACTGGGGTAGGCCGACAAGTGTGAAAAACTTAACTAAGGCCTTAACAATAGTTTTTGCCCTAATATTTCGTAAAGGAATGGCCTCAGGGAACCTGGTTGAAGCACACATGATTGTTAACATGTATTGATTGCATGACTTTGTTTTTGGTAATGGACCAACATAATCTATAATCACCCTACTAAAGGCTTCCCAAATGCAGGAATTGGTTGTAGATGGGCCTTTGGCATGGTTTGGTTAGGTTTTCCTACCATTTGAAATGTGTGGCATGGCCTACAAAATTCCGTAACACCTTTCTTTAAATTTGGCCAATAGAAGTTAACACCTACATGGCCTGAAAGACGTCTTTCATGGGCTAGTCTGAGGATATCTGAACGATATGACTTTGGTACCACAATCCGGTACTCAACTGCCCACTCATCATCAGGTGACACATCTGGCGGTCGCCATTTGCGCATAAGAACCCCATTCTTACAAAAGTAACACACAGGCTCTTGAGTTACATCACACTCATCTACTGTCCTGTCCAACAAGTTGGAAATGTCCTTGTCACTATGCTGTTCATTAACCAGCTGTGATTTTGAAATTTTGTCATTAGAACATTCCAATTTGCTATCAAAATGTGGATTATCAGCCTCATCATTTAAACACACAAAAGTGTCGGCCAAACAAACGTCATCGATGACGTCATCTTTAAGAGACTTTTCAGACTCCTCAGCCAATTTACTCATGGCTCTAGTAACTGCACAAGCAGGATACAAACTTTGAATTTCGTCTTCAACTGGATCATGAATCTGATCCAAACAAGGCTTGTCAGTAACAATCGGGTTAACCCCGACCTTATCTCTCGCAAGATCATTGTCAAGAAGTCATAGAACACCCTCAAGTTGTAAACTACCTTTATTACCCACCGTAACAGGTCCAGAAATCAATCGGAAGACAGATGAACGTTATGGAGCGGAACGGGTGTATAAATTACAGAATCTACCCCTTTAATCAGGACATTACTGCCTGCAGATGAAGAATAAGCAAACGGCAAAATATCTGCCAACAAAAGAGACTGAGAATCACCCGTGTCTCGCAAAATCTTCACAGGAGTAGCATTAGAAAAATCACTTGAAAGTGACACAAAACCATTGTGGATAAATGGTTCAAAAATCTCCATAACAGGATTTGAAAAAACTGTCAACTTTATCCTTGATAGAACTAATAGGAACAGTGTCCTTGGCCATCTTAACGTCATATACTTTATGAACGTCACTAACTTGCTTGGGTATAGATCTTGAAGTGAGGAAACCATTAGGCTTTTGAAAGGCTTGATCTTGTTCTTTTCTTTTCAATTTAAAACAATGAACCATTAAATGGCCGTCCCTCTTACAATAGCTGCAAACAGGAGACTGATTTTGAGTGCTAAAAGGGAGTGACTGAGACTTTGTGTTTGACCTTTGTAACTGGGGTTGAAAGTTTTAGGCCCTGAGAAAGAACTGGATTTGCTACCTGAGATGTTAGACTGGAATGAACTTGGCTTAACAGCGTTGCCCAATGTTAATTCGTGTGTCACAGCGTATTGATCGGCAATTCGGGCTGCTTGGTCTAAAGTGTTGGCATTCTTTTCATCAAGAAATGTTTTAATATCACCATGGATACACCTGTTAAATTCCTCTACCAGCATAAGCTGTCTAAGGTTTTCTAAGTTGTTGTCAATTATAACCGAAGCACACCGCTTATCAAATAACTGTTCTTTTGAACGAGCAAATTCTACATGAGTCTGAGAGTTTCCTTTCCTACGAAACTTTTGTCTATAGGCTTCAGGAACTAATTCATAACCTTTAATGATTAACTCTTTCACTGTATCATAATTTGATGCTTGCTCTACCGTCATTTGAGTGTAAATGTCCCTTGCCTTTCCGACCAAAACACTTTGAAGAAGTAAACTCCAATTTTCTTTTGGCCAGTTTAAATTTTCAGCAATTTTCTCAAAATGCAGAAAATATTTATCAACTTCTTTTTCCTGAAATGGTGGGACGAGACTTATTTGACGAGCTGCATCAAATTTTGATTGTGATTGTACACTCTGTAGGAGGACTTGTTTGCGACTGTAATTCCAAATGTTTCATTTCTAACTGAAACCCCCTGTCTTTCTCTTCTCTCTCTAATTTTCTCTCTCTAACTGACACTGTCTTTCTTTCTCTCTTTCCTCTTTTTCTAACTTTTCTCTCTCTAATTCTAATTTCTTTAATTCCAGCTGATTTTGCAATTCTAATTTCTTTATTTTCAAATCATCAGCTGTTTCCTCAGTTAAATCAAAATCACTTTCATCCCAAAGTTGTTTGCCAACAAAATATTTAATAATGAGTTTCTTCATTTCTTGCTTTCTCCAAGATGTTTTAGCTTTAATTTGTAGGAATTTACACAGCGCGAGCAAATCCACTTTGCGTAGTTCGTTAAATTCCTCCTGTCTAGGCTTTGAACCAAACTGTGCTGGGTCAAATGACATGCTCATAATATGCTACTGAACAAAGTCAGACAATGTATTAATTTAGAACTACGTTGCAAAAACAGATCAGTTTAGAACTATGTGGCAAAACTGCCAGCTGATCAATAATGTAAACAAAGCTCGCGGGCAGACCCCCAATTTCCCCGATAATAGAAAAACGTAACAGAAAGCTTTTGTGAAATCAAGGATTAACAATCAAATATTTATTTACAATACTAAAATCATATACAAATTAAGTAAGGTCAACTTAACAAACAAATATGAAATACAGTCTTACTGTTCAATGCTATACCGGTGTAACTGATTTCTCTGTTCGCACACTCAGGAAATACTATGGTCTCTAAGATGACAGAAAAATAAGTGGGACAAGAATTCAACAAGAAAACCAAAGAATCATATATTTACATTAATTATAAAACAAAAAGTGAAGGCCTATAGACATGCATGTTCTGCTACGACACATAGAGTCAGTCGTGTCTTTAATTAACAGTACTGTAGTGTGTATTAGAAACTGTTAAATTGTTCTCGTGTCCACAATGTCCAGGAAATTCCCCGTTTCTTGACAATCATATGGTACTCAACGAATAACAGAAAGTTCTCCAGTAGAACGCGCACCAAATCTTTATCTGTTCCTACGAACGCGCACCACGCGCACGAACACGCACATATCTGCTTTACAGTCCTTCGGTGCTGGAGTACGGTTCCCGGAGATCGCCACGCTCGACTTGCCGGGCTGTCCCGCATCTCACTCCCTGGCCAAATTGCCCTATATCCGATAAAGACCGGTAAATAATATCATGCGTACAGCGATAAATAGCATAATAAGAATGGTGTTATTTCTGCAGTGATATGATATGGTTATATCTTAGAACGGGTAGATCTTATACATGCACTAAAAACAGCATAACTTCATATTCTAAAGGATTGTGATTATGTATTTATACAGGTTCGATTTAGAAGTAAAACAATAAAGCGGAATGAAAGAACTGTTCAAAATACAGGGAGAATGTGAGTCAACTTACGTGCATCTTTAGTCGGTGAAAATAACACAATATATATATATATATATATATCTGGACATACTTCATACCACAGACATATCTACCAGAGGGATCAGGTCAAAAAGGAAAGCGTAGTCCTCACACACAGGTCAAAATACACCCCTTACATATGCACGGCAACTTTCTACAACTCAGATCGCCATTTTCCCGCCGTGGCCTCGTTCTATCAACCAGGTCAGTTCAATTGCACCGTTGGGAGTTTAACCCCATTAACCCTTGCGCACGGTTAATCTGTAAACTTCCAGGGAAAGTCTAGTTCCTGACAATACTCTCTTTTCAAAGAACAAAGCGGCAACGCCTTTGTTTTAACGAGTTCTCAGTTCCACCCTACTCCGAAGTAGAGTCGTCAAGATGAACGATACGTGACAGTAAATCTGCGGCGACATTGGTTTTTCCGGGGATGTGTCTGGTTGAGAAGGAATACTCCTGGAGTATCAGACTCCAGCGCAGCAGGCGTTGGTTGCGGTTACTCATTCGTTGTAACCACTGCAAGGGACAATGATCAATCTCAATGGTGAATGTCCGCCCCAGCAAGTACACCTGTAGAGTCTGCACAGACCACACTATTGCTAAACAGTCCTTCTCAATGGTGGAGTAAGCTCGTTCTCTGTTCAATAGCTTCTTGGACAAGAATGCCACCGGAAACCGATCGCCATCGACTTCCTGGAGAAGCACTGCCCCCAATCCTCGCTCGCTTGCATCCGTCTGTAAAATGAAGGGCAGGGAAAAGTCTGGCGCTTTCAACACTGGTACTTGGGTGATGGCGGTCTTCAGCAGATTGAAAGAACGCTCTTCAGCTTCCTTCCAGTTGACCTGATTTGGCGAACCCTTCGCGGTTAGGTCTGTCAAGGGGGTTGCTAGCTCAGCGAATCTGGGAATAAATCGTCGATAATAGCCTATTAATCCGAGGAATGATCTAACCTCTTTCTTTGTGGTTGGTCTCGGGAAATCTGCCATGGCCTGAACTTTGCTGTGAACTGCTCTGACTTGTCCTTCGCCAACCATGTACCCCAAGTATTCCATGGATACGCAACCGAAAGCACATTTGCTGGGTTTGGCAGTTAGGTTAGCCTCCTTCAGGTCCTGTAGTACCAGCCGAACATGTTTCACCTGTTCTTCCCATGTTTTACTGAAGACAATTACATCGTCGATGTACCCCTCGGTGAACTCCTTCCGTTTAGACAAAACCATCTCCATCATCCTGGTGAATGTCGCTGGGGCATTTACCATCCCGAACGGCATAACCGTGAACTGGAAGTGTCCGCCCGATGTCACGAACGCGCTCTTCTCCTTGGCTTCGGAGTCTAGCTGAATCTGCCAGTATCCTTTGGTTAAATCTAGTTTGGTCATGTATGCCGCCGAGCCTAGTCGATTCAAAATGTCCTCAATCAACGGCATCGGTCGTGGGTCGACAGTAGTTACCGAATTCAACCGTCTATAATCAGCACAGAATCGGATAGTACCATCGCGTTTCTTGACAATCACGATGGGCGATGCTCATGGACTCTGTGACGGTTCCCGCCTCAAGCATGTCTTCAATTTCCTGATTCACTTTCTCTTTCGTGGCATACGGAACTTGATACGGTCGCTGGTAGATAGGTTTGCTATCACCTGTGTCAACAGAATGTACCATAACGTCAGTCTGCCCGGGCACATCGGTGAGAACTCCGGTAAATTCTGCACACAGCTCCTTCATCTCTTGCTGCTGTTCCGCTGTGAGAGCCTCTCCAAAACCAAGGTGGTCAACAGTTTCCTTTGCTACGAGGAGTGGGTTGCTAACCACTCCGCTGTCAGAGAAGGCATCCACTTCTTCGACATCATCTCTCTCGGTTATCACAGCCATACAACACTCTGACCATTCCTCCAAGTCATTGTCTGTTGCGACCTCTGTAACACCAGGTTCTCTCTCATGCCACTGCTTGAGCATGTTGATGTGGAAAGTTTTCCGAACCTCTTCACGTAACTCGACCTTGTAGTCTACGGGGCTTACTCGCTCCACCACTTTGAATGACCCTTTCCATTCCGCTTGAAGTTTTCCCGTAGCTGTAGGTAACAGCACAAGTGCCCTCTGTCCTGGTTCAAGTTTCCTATTTCGGGCTTTCCTGTCAAAGTACCGTTTTTGACTCTCCTTAGCCTGACGCTCGTTCCTATGAGCCAGGTCAGTCATTTGTTCTAGCCGTTCTCTCGTTTCTATGAGGTAACTCAGCACCGAATTCTCCTCCTCAGGTAAGGCTTGCCAGGTTTCGCTAAGGATGATTAATGGACCGCGGATGTGGCGGCCATACAAAAGTTCAAAAGGCGAGTAGCCCGTCGAACTCTGTGGAACTTCCCGATAGGCAAACAGAAGAAATTGGATATGTCGGTCCCATACCTCAGGCTGGTCGTTGGAGAAATTCCGCAGCATTTGTTTCAGTGTTCAGTTGAATTTCTCCACTCGTCCATTTGGTTGTGCTTGGTATGGGTGGTTCTTAGTTTCCTGATTTGCAAGAATCTGGCTAACTCCTCCATCAGTCTCGAGACAAAAAAATTTCCTAAGTCAGTTAAGATTTCCTTTGGGATGCCAATTCTAGACATGATTTCAATCATGGCCTTCGCAACGGTTTCTGCGTCTTGGTTGTGTATGGCTACCGCGTCCGGATACTTCGTGGAATAATCGATGGCCACGAGGATATATTTGTTCCCCTTCTTTGTTCGTGGTAGTGGTCCGACAATATCCAGGGCTAGTCTGGAGAATGGCTCTTCCATCGGCGGAATGGGCACTAAGGGTGCCTTTAAACAAGAAAACCAAAGACTCATATATTTACATTAATTATAAAACAAAAGATGAAGGCCTATAGACATGCATATTCCGCTACGACACATACAGTCAGTCGTGTCTTTAATTAACATTATTGTAGTGTGTATTAGAAACTGTTGAATTGTTCTCGTGTCCACAATGTCCAGGAAATTCCCCGTTTCTTGACAATCATATGGTACTCAACGAATAACAGAAGGTTCCCCAGTAGAACGCGTACCAAATCTTTATCTGTTCCTACGAACGCGCACCACGCGCACGAACACGCACATATCTACTTTACAGTCCTTCGGTACTGGAGTACGGTCCTCGGAGATCGCCACGCTCGACTTGCCGGGCTGTCCCGCATCTCACTCCCTGGCCAAATTGCCCTATATCCGATGAAAACCGGTAAATAATATCATGCGTACAACAGTAAATAGCATAATAAGAATGGTGTTATTTCTGCAGTGATATGATATGGTTATATCTTAGAACGGGTAGATCTTATACATGGACTAAAAACAGCATAACTTCCTATTCTAAATGATTGTGATTATGTATTTATACAGGCTCGATTTACAAGTAAAACAATACAGCAGAATGAAAGAACTGTTCAAAATACAGGGAGAATGTGAGTCAACTTACGCGCATCTTTAGTGGGTGAAAATAACACAATATATGTATCTGGACATAATTCATACACCAAACATATATGCCAGGGGGCTCATGTCACAAAGGAAAGCGTAATCCTCACACACAGGTCAAAATACACCCCTTACATATGCATGGCAACTTTCTACAACTCAGATCGCCATTTCCCCGCCGTGGCCTCGTTCTATCAACCAGGTCAGTTCAATTGCATCGTTGGGAGTTTAACCCCATTAACCCTTGCGCACGGTTAATCTGTAAACTTCCAGGTGTATCTCTCACAGTCCGTATTAACGTGGAAATCTCTATGCAGTCCGTGCCGACGCGCAGAAATCGCGTTCCTGTATTTTTATAGTCCACACCGCTCAGCTGTTGTCCAGTTTCCGCCAGTTCAATCACGTAGATAATACAGCGCCAAGAGTCAATTCACAGGAATATACAATCCAGCAGTCAGTAATCTCAGGCTAAGGTAATACCAGTAACACCATCTAATGCACCCACATAGAAGCCAGTTAGAATCCCTCCTGAATCACTAAACGTCGGGCTATTTATACTCTATGTGGCATTCCAGTACATTCTACCGGTACAGCTTTGACGTATGATCTAACCCGGATCCAATCGCAACAACTTCTAGAAAGTTCGAAATGATTAACTCACAAAATAGTATGCAGCTCTATCATTCCAGAAACATCGACAGTACAGTGATAGTAAATTACAATATCATAACAGTCTATGTGTAGATGGCGCTGTGACCCAATTACGCTCGTCATACGGGTCTCTTCGTATATCGACCATTTACATTTATGATGATCGACATTTACTTGCGATAAATCGGTCACGACTTCGAGAAAATTCCAGATGGATGACTCACATAATAAGTAGCTCTATTATTCTAGAAATATCCACAGTGTCTACAATACCATGACATCCGAAAGTAACGACATCATGAGAAATGACGTCATCAATGGAAGTGACGTCATCAGCGGAAGCGATATCATGGCGCCACCTGGAGCTAGTGCATCCCGTTTCGCCCAACAGTAGTAGGGTTCAGGTGGCGATACCGTGTTACACGGTGCGCCATGACGTCACTTCCGATGTTGTCGTCGCTTCCGGTAATTTCCGATGAAGAAAACTATAGGCATAGGTAACGCCGGCACCAAAGGGAGCGAGGACATGCATGCGAAAAAGTTTTTCTCGGAGATGACGTCACTTCTGGCAATGACGTCAGTTTCTCCAAGGTTTAAAGGCCAATGGCCAACACACGTATGCGACGGCTTCCGGGTTATGGCTTTTAGGCGTTACGATAGAGCGTTAAGGCGTATCGACGTGCATCAATGCGTAACGACGGGCGTTGATGTGCGTCACTACGTTTTGATGAGTGTTTGCAGCATGAAGTGAATCCTCCACCAATATATAATCCTGTGAAATTTAAATACTAAGTTAATAGGTATATGTAACTTACTGGAATAAAATAATTGAGCAGGTATGTATATGTTAGAAATATCGAGGTTCGGATAATATCTGGTCACATGATATACACGTGACCTCTTTCGCGGGCGCAAGGCTGCCTGCCTTTCAGACACCGAGTTACCAGCTGCCTGGTACACATGTAGTTCACATGTCACATGATATTCACGTGATATTTCGCGGGCGCAAGGCTGCGTGCCTTTCAGATATTGGATTACCAGTTCCAGCTGTCTGGTACACATGTAGTTCACCACGATATTGGTACGACAGTGGTTTGAATATTCACATCTAAGCAGCATTCAATTAAGAAATAATTCCTTGTTTACTGCGGTAAAACACCTAGAATAGATCGCGCTGCAATAGGATGAGTCTACGTTTTGTCACGAAGGCCGTAGGCCTGAGTGATCAAACGTGAAATCAAACTGAAAAAGGCACAATGTGGAGAGGTTTCCTGAAAAAAAGATATTCTCGTGTATTTAAAACTGGATTAACAGCCCTATACCTGACAAAATGCATTGATCCGTCAATTAACCCTACCTGGCCTGGGGCCATTATGGCCCCCCTACCAAACTTTCTGCGCTATCTCCGGAACGACAAAAATGGAGAGTTGACACTCCGTGACTTTATAGCTTATCGTATTGGGGTCATTTTGAGCCTATTTGCATAACCCCGCGAGCAGAGGATCATGGGTAATCCAAGATGGCGGCCACGTGGGGTCCCAGAAAAGTGATGTTTTTGTCATATTTCTTCAAAATTTCTGCTTTTCCGCAATGAAAAGTGGACAAAAACTATTTTATTTCGCATTACATTAATATTTACTAATTTATCATGCATTTTTTGCGGAGAAATTGCAAAAATAAAAATTTCGAAAAATCTGACGGAAAAATCGACCAAAAAATGACGTTTTTGAAAATGACGTCACTGTGACGTCATCAAGGCGGCCATCTTGGATTTTTTTACATTTTCTGGTAGAGCTTCATCCAAGGGTATAGTGTGGTAAGTTTCAGCCCCCTAGCTCAAGGAGTAAGAAAAATAATTAGGTGGGGCCATTTCCCCCCCCCCACCGCAGCCTGGACAGGTCCCAAAACGCCCAGGCCAGATAGGGTTAATCGAAGCAAGCAACACCTTCAAGTCGCGTGCCTGAAATCGACACGGGTTGGAGAGTCCACAGTATGACAGATTTAGGGGCGTCCTAAAACGTCATTAACGATCAATATCATGTCAGCCTGACCCTTGGTTTTAGAATACATCTGAAATTCTCCCGTCATCCAATGATTGGATTGTGTACCTATCATAAGTCCAACAAGTTTTAATGACATTAACAACTTTGAATAAATCTCCGCGGAAAAAAATGTTTCTCCAACTTTAATTGGCTCCATGAAATACGGCAACAGGATGTACAACAAGATACAGGCGATACATTTTGTTATCCATTTCAATCCCATTACCCTTCTGGGCGAGTTCAACTGGACACGCGAAGAAATTGATGACGTCATATAATCCACATCGACTGGTTGTGAGGTAGATGCCTGCCACTTGGGCTTCCTTCTTCACATGCAATAATGCAATTTGGTAAAACACATGGGGTGTGGTAGAATACACCATATTTCTCAACACGGATGATAATAGAAAGAAATTATCAGCAAACTATCTTGTTTCCAATGTTTGCTGCAGTATTACATAGATCCCATCATCTAACGTGCATGCTGCTTTCGAACGTCTCAGTACACCAGTCCGTCTTTGAACAGTTATTAGGACTACTTTAGCATGCGTCAACTGGTTCTAGTCTGAGGGACGCTCGATTTCAATGGTACGGAGAGATGGCGCTTGTCAAATAATTTAAATAATATTGTGCAACGTATTGTGACATAGAAATGTCTTGAAATAATGTTCTTCACATCTGTGATATCATGTTTACTATGAAAATCAACGATGGCCATTTTATGCATAAATCCACAGCTGTCCGGGGAAGACTTTCATGTTATCAAGCATCAAGCACCCCATGTGATAATGAGTTGCTTGCTGACATGAAAACATATATGCTGAATTTATAGCTATAGTATTACCACTTTCCAAATTTCAATATTCTTTTCCAAAAAAAAAAAGAAATTCTGAAGGAAAAAGATCATTGAATATGCCGATTCAGTACAACAGATCAATAGGCGTGATGGAGGAGGAGGTGGAGTAAAAAGAAAGATGACGGTGTCAGTTTTTTTCAATCATCAAATTGAGATTGGGTTGAACCCTGAACGATAATGTTAATGCAAAGAATTTAATTTACGATATCTATGCTCGGCGTCTTCTAATTTAGAGTATGAACTTGTCAAGTTAGACTGCATTGATTTTGAACGAGGAAATCACTATCATTAAATTATCTTTTGATGACAATTCTTTGCGATTTACTTCAGGTTTACAAGCTGACAAATTTCGAGTTTACGGGCACAGCGGAAATTTCGAATTTACAAGCAGTAAATGCCTCGTAAATTTTAAACTCTAAATTCATCAAAATTTACAGATTTCGTAAATTGTAGCAAATTCCATTTTTCGTGCAATGGATAGAACCTGTTTCATTGATGCTGAAAAGTGGGAGGTGCTCCTGTTACCCACACATGCCCCGACCCTGCGACAAATAAAAACACAACATCAGTCGATTTGGTTTTCAAGTTCAGGCCTGGGCGACGGCACAACAATTGGTCTTTATTGCTAAACAATTTTAATGAACTGATATGGAATGCAACAATTTGAAATTGTATGTAATACAAATGGGAAAATAAACTGCACCAACTTTATAAGATGTTCTCTCTATACTACTAGTTCATTTTATGCATACTATGTGACTCTGCATTTATTGCATGGTTTTGACAATATTGGCAAATAATCCAACATGTGCTACCCTTCTAGTGATTTCAACGATTTTCCAATATTGCATGAAGTTTGAGACTCCGTTATTGCCGCTTGCATACATATTGCATTAACGTCATTTTTATGCAACAAATGACCGTAACATCCAATTAAACTATTGTTTTCCCTCTCATGTATTATCGTTAATAGTTTCCAACATCATTTATTCTATTTCACGTCGTAGTTTGCACATTTCGACAACAAACGAAAACTGGGTACCACATAGCGCGGTTTACATGCAACGCACGTGATAAAACTAGTTTCAAGTAATCTGACAAATACACTAATTTGAACTCATTAATTTCCAAGAACGATCAATCGGCAATGTCTGTTGACACTTTATCTCTGTAGTCTCTAAGAAAATATAATGTTCTATAGTCCATACCTGCGACAAATAGAAACACAACATCAGTCGATTTGGTTTTCAAGTTCAGGCCTGGGCGACGGCACAACAATTGGTGACGTCACAGACAGCTATACTTCGTCGCAGGGACGTTTCATAAGACTACATCACTGCCGTATGTGTGGGTCTCACATTCTCCCCTGGACAAAAATGTCGTCCGCGACATTTATGGTCTTTGCTAACCATTTACTAGATGCCCTACCACACATACTCTAAAAGTTCATATTGGATTCTATGAAAGATTATTACAGTCCAACAGTCACGTTCTGTTATTCTAGTCATATTCACACAGCCACAGGAATACACATGTTCACGGTTGATGACAACTGTGGAAGTTCGGAAGTCCAAATTAGGAGGTTGTTCACACAGATAACATTCCTTCGGCATCAACGGTCAGCCATAATCACGAATCACTGGATACTCCTACTCCAGAGTCACGATCGAACTTTAGGTCACTTGAGGTTGATCAGACCACGGTGAACACTTAAGTCCTTGGGATATTTCCCCTATTAAAATGGAATGTTAGCGAACTGCTTTTCAGCGACCGGACCACAATATCCACACAAGAATGAATACAGGAACTCCTTATTCACAAATGCACATTTTGAATCCTGTAGAATGTCGATTTTCACTGATCACACAAACATAATCGATCCTGGCGGAATGCCCATGCCACCAGGATTCACAGGGATCCATGGAGCACACATCTCTGGTGGGCATGCCATCCACATAACGGGTACTGGTTGTAACATATTCACATTCGTGCCTCGACGGAAAACAGGCTGTCCAAGCGACTCGTATGTCAATGTTCTCGGTGGTTGTTTTGACCGATGGGGTCGAGTTGGTTGCACAGGAGGTGACAGTACAGATCGCTCACCACTGGGAGATGACAAAGATAAGCCATCCTGTTCACTAGGCTGAACAGTTTCCGGGACTGGACACGTAGAAGGATGATCCTGTGCCTGTGGAACACGCGGCCGTGGAGTGAAATCTCGCACTGTCGGGTCAAGGCCCGGGGCACAAAGCCTTGTCGATCTATCAGGTTGGCTCCGAGGTGGGAAATCGTCGTCGTCTTCGTCAGAAGATACATCTTCGTCTGACACCCGAGTAGACTGACGTGTCAAAGGAGCAGATTTGGGCGGGTTCTTCGCACGTTGCTGTAGATTCCTGGGTTAGTTTCCTCAGACAAACACTCACATGGCAGTAGTAAGTTGCGATGAAGGACTCTGGTCCTCCCAAGACCACATTCCGGCTTGACAAGATAAACGGGAGTATCAGCTCCCATACGTTTCACCACCACATGTATCTGGTCTTCCCAGTGTGACCGAAGCTTACCAGGGCCACCTCTAGGGGTCAAATTGCGGACTAACACACGATCTCCTGGATGCAGGGCGCCTGCATGGGCTCGTTTGTCGTAGCTTTTCTTACCACGACTAGGAGCTTTTGCAGAGTTCTCTGACGCGATTTTGTAAGCTTCCTCCATTTCCGCCTTCCACCGCTCAGCGTGCGCCTGGAGAGTAACTTCTTGACCGTCCGATTTCAAATTGAAAGCCAGGTCAATCGGCAGTTTCGGGGAGCGACCAAACAGAAGATAAAAAGGCGATAAACCTGTTGATTCGTGTTTGGTACAATTGTAAGCATGCACCACCTTGTTCAAGGATTCATGCCACCTTGATTTCTGTTTCTCTGGCAGTGTTCGAAGCATTCCGAGAAGAGTAGAATTGAACTTTTCCACTTGCCCATTCCCCTGGGGATGGTAAGGTGTCGTCCTCGAACGCGTCATTCCTGATAGCTTTTCTAACTGACGAAACAAAGTGTTCTCAAACTCGGCTCCCTGGTCATGATGAATACGCTCCGGGAAACCAAAGCGTGGAATGAAATCACTGAAAATCTTATCCGCTGCAGCTTTTGCGGATTTGTTTCGTGTTGGATAAGCCTGCGCGAAGCGCGTAAAATGGTCGACTATACACAAGATGTATTCATAACCCCCGCTACTCCTCTCAAGATGAAGATAGTCGATGGAAATCAGCTCAAAGGGTGATGACGTTTTGATGTTCTGCATGGGAGCCTTTGCTGGTACATGGGGCCTCTTCTGCTTGACACAGCTACAGAGTTTCGTGATGTGATGCTCAATGTACCGCTGCATACGTGGCCAATAAAACCGTTCCCTGGCCAACGAAAACACACGCTCACTACCCAAATGACCCATGTCTTCATGTAGCTGGTGAAGCACAAGACGACGATATTTCTTAGGTAGCACAAGTTGGTTGATCTTGTTGATTTTGCGACGAAGAATTCCATCCTCCCCAATCTCGAGTTTGTTCCACTGATGAAACAATGTTCGGGCTTCACGGTGCTCTTTTGAAGCACCCGGGGATGGTTTCTGGCCAACAAGTTTTGCTTTCAGCACAAGGCCAATGGCTGGATCCTCTTCCTGAGCAGCTTTCATCTGCATTGTACTGACTTCCGACATAACACTGACGTCTTCTGCTTCATGCACAGACTCAATATTTGTCGACAAAGATGCGATCCAGGGAATGTGATCCTGCTCTTGGATGCGCGACACCTGAACCACTGCAGATATGACCTCGGACTGCACTTCTTCAGTACACATGTTCATATAATCTTCCATCAGCAAAGGACTACGTGATAAAGTATCTGCGTCTGCATTCGCTTTTCCGGGCCGGTATTTGATGTCGAAGTGATAGTCTGCTAGTTCAGCGACCCATCGATGTCCAGTGGCTGTCAGCTTTGTTGAGGTAAGTATATATGTCAACGGGTTGTCTGTATAGACACGGAAACCAGGTGAGTGGTATAAGATATCGCGGAATTTATCCGTGATTGCCCACTTTAGGGCAAGAAACTCTAGTTTACCAGAATGAAGATGATATTTCTGTTCCGTTGCTGACAAAGTTCTTGAGCCATATCCCACGACCCTTAGCCGATCAACCTGTCGCTGGTACAACACTGCTCCCAGACCTGCCTCTGAAGCATCAGTATGTAAAATGAATGTTTTGCTGAAGTCCGGGTAGGCCATTATGGGGGGACTAACAAGACAATCCAATAGCCCCTCAAGTATCTCCTGATGGTTCGGTGTCCACGTGATCTTTTGTCCCGATGGTACCTGCCCAGTTCGCCGTTTTCCATCCTTGATGTTCTTATTGTTTCGACCTTCTGGTGGACCCCTCAGCAGTTCATACAAGGGTTTTGCCCTTCTGGAAAAGTCCTGTATGTACTTCCGATAATACCCCAATAGTCCGAGTACTTTTCGGACTTCACCGACAGTCTTTGGCGTTTTCGTCTTTAATGCTACTACAGCTTCTGTATCCGCTGGGTCCATGCGGTAACCATCCCTCGATACTATCATGCCAAGGTATCTTACCTCTCGACGGAACAAGTCACACTTTTTAGCTTTCAGTTTGGCACCACACTCCTTCACGCGCTTCAGCACTCGGCGCACATGCTCGACATGTTCCTCGAAGGATTTGCTGTATATCAGGATGTCGTCGATGTAGGGCATACATATTTTATCTCTGTCATCACCAAGGCACTCCTCCATGCAACGTTGAAATGCTGCCGGGGCGTTCATGAGGCCAAACGGGACCCTGACCCATTCGTAAAGTCCCCAGGGGGTCACGAAGGCAGTAAGTGGACGACTGTTTGGTGCCATGAAACCCTGATGGTAGGCCTTCCCCTGGTCAAGAGTTGAAAACCATGAACATCCACCGAGATTTTGCAGAACATCCTGGATCCTTGGAATAGGTTGACGGTTAGGGGTAGTTTTCTTGTTTAGCTCCCTGTAGTCGATACACAATCGAAGGCCACCGTCCTTCTTCCGCACACATACCATAGGTGAGGCATAAGGCGATGAAGACTTCACGATCCATTCCCTGTTCAGCAGATCCTGTATGTACTCCTTAACTTCATCATACATTGGGCGAGGTATCGACACATAGGATTTATTCACAGGCTTGTCATCAGCCAGCTCGATGTCTAGTTCCAAGTTTCTTATCAAACCAATGTCCTGTTCATTCCGAGCAAAAGCACCCGATTCTTCTCTCAGCATGTTTTCGACGATATTCTTCTCTGCCCTTGTCATGTCCTTCAAGTCTACTTCTGGCAACCACAAATCACTGGATTCAGTATGATTGGTGGCCTTTGGTTGG